>CABFWB010001716.1:58061-82271 GCA_902151455.1 Timema bartmani | reverse complement strand
CCCCCCCCCGCACCACCACCCAACTTATTTTCTATTATATGCATGTATTTTGTACTTGTCTTTTTTTATGGTTAACTGAACCTGTTTCTTTGTAACTTTAATGTAACGAGCTAACTGCTCATTTTAAAGACAAATAAAACAAACTAACTAATAATAATAATAATAATAAAATTGTCTAAGTTACTTAGCCTTATCTACTGACACCTCTAGTGACCAAAAATCAATTTGTGTGGCTTTGTAGAACACAAATCAATGGCTAAGGTTACCCTGGTTTGACTCCAGATAGTGATCAAGAAAAATTAAATATAAAGATTGATTTCAAAATAACTTTGCATTAAAAGTGCAAATAAGTTTACTTGACTTCAAATCGTTTAGTAATGACAACTTACTTCTTCTTTCTTTGATTCTTCTTCTAGCCTAATTGCTTCATCAATAATGAAATAAGCTTTGTCATGCTTTTCCTTTAATTTCTTGTAGAGTTGGTCCCAATCTTCAATGCTACTTGTTTCTGCCATTTCTTTTACTACAAAAGAAAGGCAAAAATCAACACATAAATGATACTTTATAAAGAGAGCAAAAGGTTAATAAATGTGTAATAAAATGACCGCCGATCAGATTTGTTTAGCAAATACAAAGTAGCATTTTCATAATTGGTTTCATTTAACTGTTGTCTGCTAGAGTGCTGGCTAGTGGCTAGTTATTTAGTATTTACAAGGTGAACGTCTACCAACAGTACAAACTCTAGGTATAGCGGAAGAGTATAATATATTTGTTAGGTTAGCTAGGAACAAATCATAGGCGGTATTAGCGCATGCGGACATTGTACAGCTCATATTGTGGCTAAAATCTTGTTACATACTTTAAAGAATTAAATTGAAAGAAATTTCTCTACTAATCTTTTTGTAAATTCTAAACTTATCGATAATTTATAAAAAAAAATATTACTAACATAGAATTAATTGACTTTACTTTTTAAAATTCAATTTTATTTCTTAAATTCAAAATAAAATAGTTTTATACAAAATTTCTACTAAGAGTTTATTTTTAGTTGGGGATATTTTCATTTTCCTAGAGAATTCAGTGACCTTTCGGAAGTCGAATCCTGACTGTGAACGACAGGGGTGGTTCTTGTCAAATATTACGGAAAGTGGCATAGTGTAAAGCTGTCATTAGCTTAGTCAAATACATATTTTATGGGTAATCATTTCACCTTATATCTAATGTTTATAGCTACTAAACAATTATTCATACTACAACACCTTTTTATTATTTCGTTTACGTTCACAAAGTATGGTTTGCATTTGCTGTATTTTCTCAGTTTAATTTTTCTTTTCCAGACATGGATGGATTTGACAACTTTGACCCACAAGAAGTTGATCCTGCAGCTGAATTTCTTGCCCGTGAGCAAGATCAGTTAGCCGGGTTGGAAGATGAATTGAAAACAGTTACCGGCGCTCCTCCATTAAATGGTAAAAGTTATTATAGTTTTAATAATTAAGTATGTGGGTAAAGTGATCATTTATCACATTGCCAGGTCATCAATCATTCTTTCAAATTTTTCTCGATGTTAATTAGGTTGTTTTGAAATGTATTGGCTTAACATTACATTACTCTAACGTACTCTCATTTATAATATCTATCTGATTAATAGGTCAGTTTAAAGTTAAGCCTACAAAAGGCTAAGGGGCACGTAAGGATTGTTAGAAAAAAATTTGAGTGTGGGACAAGATTACTTAAATACACCGACGGTAAAACTGGAAATTTACTTTTGCCTCAAAGGCTAGGATGTAATATGCAAAAATGTACCCGATAGAGTGGATTGATACAGGCAACTATTGTGTAGTAGGGGCCTACTTACACAGTACATAATCGATGGGCCAGTTTGTTTCATGTAGTCAGGCTTAGTTTGCCTCAAGTGTGGTGTTATTCGAATGGAATATGCTTGTTTCGCATATTAAACTGACCCATTCCATTCTGGTCTAGGTATGTGTCATCCTGTATATAGTACAGCGCCCGCATTTGAAGGCGGATTAGTCTGATTATGAAAGTGGCCGTATAGTCTAACATTGGGAACTCACAATTTCAGAGCCAGTTTATAACTGGCCTATTCTATTCTGGTTTAGGTAGGTGTCAGGCCAACCACCAGTATTTTTTCAACCTTGGCTATAAGTCCAACTAGAATTTAACTAGGCACTATAGGCTACATTACATAACCTAATAGCATTGCAAACATTGGTTTCAAAACTTTCTTAATACCAAGTTAAATACATCCCATAACCAACAAAATTTTCATGCATCTAACTTGTTTTATTTCGAGTTTTTCAAAAGAAAAATGTTACATGCATCAAGGAGACATTTGAATCAATCCAAACAATGAACTAATTGATCGTAAATTAGGATTTTCATTAAAGTCGATCAAAGATTGAGCATTCCTAGTTCACATGTCAAAAAATCTAAAGCAATATTTGTAATTATATTAACTGTGATAGTAATTTGATTTATCAACTTAAGCTTAAATATATCATCTTTTTTGCAATATAGCAGAACATTTTATAAATTATAAATGAGCAAAATAGTTTTTAAAATCCTAAAACCCTCTTTTTTTTATCAGTGTCTTAATACACATTCAGGATGTACGCAAGTGTAATATTACAATAATGTATGTATTAGGGATGAGGAAGGTTGAATTTTGATAAGTTGCTTGGAGCTAGTGAAAAGCCATCTAGGAATGTGGCCACCAAAGCATTATATCTTTAAACATTGAAACTTAAGATTTTTTTTACATCCATTAGTTTCCAGCCTGTGGCCTGGGTCAGGTTTTTTTATTCTTTAAAGCCATATATTATTTTCAACTACTGGCTTGCTAGTCCTACCGTAAGTTAGTCCAGATTATTTAATATACCATTTGCAATATCTTTAAATTGAAAAAAGTGGTTCTTCATACACCCCTACTGAATTTTAGTTACACACTATTATTTTCCTTTAAGTTATTGAGGCATCTTACTGAAGTATATTCATTAACTTACCAAAGTCTGTTTCAAGTTATGTATTTACATATCTATATTTTCAATGGAGGCCCAGGGCATATTTGACAATAAATGCTATATTTTTACTCTGCCTTTAGATGGTTTGTTTCTTCCGCAAGAGTCTACTGTATCTCAATTAGACCCTGCGGGCAGCTTTGAGATAATAGATAACTTTGGCCAACAGAATGGTTTTCAGTCTGGAATAGGATCTGGTGAGTTTTATTGTTCTATTGTTTAGGGTCTGTATGAACCACAATCTTGATCAAGAACAGAGGATAAACATTTTAAGCAGCACATTTTTCTAGTCTTAAGCTAAATAAGGAACAAAATGCCTTGTATATTTTACATACTTTTCACGACAAGCTCATGTGCTTTAAATATGGCACAATACATTATGTTTAGAACAGCTACATACATCCATGCTCCCAACAAAAAGTAAACATAACCTATAAATATAAAACAAAATTTCACATAGTCAAAAAGACAAAATTATTTTGCTGTTGCTACCTCGCCTCACCCCAGGAACAAATCTGTCAGTGGGTTGTTTTGAGTGATAAATAATTGTTGGGTTCACTATGTAATTTATTGAAGTTTAGATGGATACTAACAGAATGGACAGATTGTGATGTTGGTTGAACAAGTTTATTCTTAGATATAAGAAGGGTCCTCACTTACGTCAGTGTCCTAGAGTCTGCTCGTTGACCTAGCCTAGATGTTGCGTGTCTAACACTCGCGATTGCTCACATAGTGGCGAATATAACGTTACTCGAGAAATAATAGAATCTTGAGTATTTTGGGGGCCCGCTCTCACTCGTGCAATACTTAGATTCCACACCTGGGATATTCTCCCAGACTGACCGTCAGCCATGTAGTGGTAGGTCACAAGGAACTAGAAGACGGGGCCCCTTACTTTGACTTTCCAGTCCTCGCTCTCCTCGTTAAGGGACAAAACTCTAGATTTTTATATCCCAAAATAGACTCTTATCCCCTCTCAAGTTTGTCTAGTTACAAATAGTAGGTTTGCAAATAAGCACAACTCTTTAATAATAGATAGTAATGTTAGTGCATGACTGCTTATGTAGTAACTGCAGACCAAAGCGAGTTTTATTATGTCAGACTTGTACTCTTTTAGCAAGATGCCAAACTCTTACATTGCATTACTCAGAAGAGATAAAATGTAAGTGTGTTTACTTATTGTGTTTAGTTTCTCCCATTTTTACAACCAATGAGAAATTCAAGCTTATAATATCGCAAGATCTTTACTGTGAGTACCCTACGCCCAACCCCTAAAAATAGGGCTACTTACAGTGTTGTATTAACTTTAAAAATCACCACTTTGTATGTTTTCCAAGCATGTAGATATGACTTAAGAAATAAAATACTTAATTGTTTTTACAGTTATTTGGAATAGAGCACTTGGCTAAATCATGGTTTGAATTAGGAGGGATAGCCAGCACGCTTACCTTGGTGATACTGAAGTGGAAATTGTTTGGATAGAACACTAAAAAAACAGTTACTCACCAAATATACATTAATTATTGCCACCTGTGACCTAGTAATCATATTTTTAGAGTCTCGGCCAAAACCCAAGTGAATCCACTTCCACCCAACTGACTGAACTAATTGTCAACAGTATTAACTATACCGTACTAAAATTATGTTGTGAGAAATCATTTATAAGCCACATGATAGGTATAAAAAAAATCAGATTCAAAATTCTATCTTTTTAAATTTTGAGCCTGAAGTGTTTTCAGATCATCAAATCTCCTTCAGGATTCAAATGTTACAATCCCTAATGTATGTGTATTCTTATAGTTCATTTAATGATTGTGTTAAACCAATATGTTTCTGCATGAGCAACTGAAGTGTTTGTATATATATATATAAGTACAGTGTGAATTCAAAAACTAAAATATTTTGAGATATTTTGTCTAGATTTGATAAACACCATCATGTTTTCATTAAAACCTTAGATTTCTCTTAAAGCATAATTTTACCAGGAATAGTACCTTATTATAATACATTCAACATATATATTTATTTTGTTACAATATATACTATATAATTATATACTGTACTTAAGACGGTGAATCAAATAATACCAAGATTTATGAAGTTTGATAGTGTAATTTTGCCATCTACCTCAGTGATCTTGGAGCAAAGTGCTCGCCTAAGAACCCAACGCTCATGTGTTCAAACCCAGTCAGGGTTAACAGATTTTCCTTGAGCAATACAAATTTGTAGCACAACTTCCTTCAGAGGGGAAGTAAAGTAGTCAGTCCCATATAGATTGCGGTATGTGAAAAAACCTTTCTCTCATAGAAAATAATTATTGTGTGCTGATATAATCTGTCTGTTCAGAAGCTGCACGATAAATATCTCAAATAATTAAAAGAATAAAAAACTAAAGATACTGTAATTTTGAATAATTGTACAACTAAAACAAAACTTAGTAAAACCACAAGATATATAGATACTTTAATATTGACAAATTTGTGTGTTGACACATTATCATTAACACTGTAATAACTTGAGGTTTTTATATTTGTGGGGTCTGGGGTTCAATCCTCGGTCCCGGCACAGATTTATCTGATTGCCAAACCCTTCCTTCACCTCTGACAAGATGTGTATTAATCACACCTTGTGAATGTGTGGAATGTCAGGCCTCTACCGTGGTTCGGATTCCACGTTAAACTGTAGGTGCTCCATTTCATCTCACAATCACCCTACCATTACACGTTAGCGTAAGTGCGTATAACCCGAACGGGTAGTAAGACGCGGTGCTAATAATATATTTGTGACTTCATATAATGGGTACCTACTGTATGGCAGTTGTAATTAGTTTAGTTCTGATGGATACTTGTGAGTTTAAATAATGTCATTTCAACAGTCGATGTTCAACGTTTCTTCAAACATTATAAAGACAATTGTCAATTTGCGAGAGTTGAACTTGTGATAAAAAAGGGTTAAATGTGGTAATTGTAAATGATCATTGTTTGTTTCTTTGAGATATAACTAGTTTTTAAGTATACCACATGTTCTTTAGCCACTTCAAAACTTTTTTCTAAGCAACATGGCCAACCAACATTCGGTTTCTTAGGAAAGTTAATTTATTTGTTAAGGCAAGTTAAATCATACAATGTTATTTTGGAAATAAACAAACTCCTATATAAATACTCTATTAAGCTAAAATGGTACACTCTCCCTTTTACTTTACTCTCATGCAAATGTGGTTAAATTTCCTCTCATTTCTACCTTCTTTATTACTAGATAGGCATACTGGCCCTAATACAGTCCAATTTTCAAAGGAAGGGCCTCAACTAAAAGCTAGAAAAGCTACTAGATCTACTTTCATGTATTCATGTTATCTGCAGCTAATACTTTTGATGGTTATCGTCAATATCTATAAAACAAAACTAATAATATAATAAAATATTATAATTGTCAACTGTAAGAAATGTATTTGTATTTTATAAAAGCCCTTTCCTATGAATTTTTTTACTCTAGCTCAATCTGTAGTATGTCTGTCTATTGAGCAAAGAGTTCTGGGTTTGATTCCCAGCATGGCTGAAACATTTATCATTGGTGAAATGTGTGTTTCCCCTTAAACAGTGATGAATCTAAGTCCGAGGGTATAATGTTGTCTGTTTTGGATTCAAGTTAGTTTACAGGTCATGTGTTGATATAATCAGGTGGTTCATAAGTTTACANCCCTTTCTGCATTGCTTAATGTTGCATTGTTTCTACTTTCTCTCCAGAAGGTGGCACCCCTGAAGAGACGAGAATCACAGAACCAGATGACGGTAAGTTCCCAAACTATAATTAGAAAGGCTTCTCATGTAAGCAATTTATTTAGCTAGAGGGGGCAGAGCTGACCTGTGACTGGGCTTCGAGTTGCACGGCTTAAAGCAGGGATGGTGATACTTTTCTGACCAGTGTGCCACTTAAGGACTAGCTTGATTTTGAACTAGTCTAATGTGCCACCTCTTATTTATGTTTTTAACGAGTATTTAAAAATAAAAACTTATTAATATTATGAAATGTAATGTGCAACTGAAAAATAAAATTGTAAATATTTTAATAACTATTACTAAATTTTAGAGAAGGAAAATTTATTTAATATTTAAAGTGTGTCTTGGACAATATTAATGTCTTTATTTAAATTAAAGTAAAAACTTTGAAAGTAATAACTTCAGGGGGAAAAAAATACAATAAATATATCATTGGGAACCGTATCCAGCCTGTGGCCGGGTCCGTTAAGTAAAATGCCTCCCTCTGTCCTTTCATCATTCTTCCTCCTGCACTCTCTTCCTCTCTCCTCTCATTTGCACACGTGCTGCTATCTGTTCCTCCCATCTCTTCCTTGGTCTTATTTGCGGTCTCTTCCCTACATACTTCATATCAATTAATCTTCTTGGAATGCTCTTTACTTCCATCCACATTAGGTGTCCATACAATTAGATGTTAAAATAAATTACACAACCTTGTCCATATTATTTAAAAATATGTTGTATTTTGCTAGCCAAGATATTTATGTTCCGTTCATAACTTATTGTCTTACACACCACACAAAGTGATTTTAAACCATTTGACTTCACAAAGTTCATTGTGGCATGTGAATGACATGGCTATCAAAATATAATTGACTTCAAAAAATTATACCATGTTGGGAAAAGTTATATTTAGTGTTCATTTTTTTCATGTCAGCATGCCACCCAATTCGTGTTTGTGTAACACCCAGTGGCATAAATTTACCATCCCATTTCTAAAGCAAGTCATTAAGGTTATTTAATTTATATTTGCCCCTAAAAGTTGTAAAATTGCAGAAATCGATAATAACACTTGTGGCGATAAAGGGATTTTTCCCACATTACCTTCATGCCTACTATTAATAAAATGAGTCAAACTTTGAATAATTTTAAATGAGAAATGTATATAGTGTAAGAAAAAAAAAATTCTTTCCAACATCTTAAATTTCATTTGCTTTGAATACATTGGCTTTCATTGCATAAAGATTTCTTTCTTCTAAACTCTAAATAGATTGAGCTTTCACTTGCTCAATAGTGGTCTAGATGCTTGGAAACTGATATTGCCATGTGTGTATAAATTCACCAGTGACAGTTTCTTTAAATGTAAGCCTCTATCACTGTTTAAAACCTGGTGAACTAAATTTAAAAGGGAAAAAAAATTTTCTTAAAGTGTAAATATATCTGTAGGTCTACATTTGAATGGAATATAATTGAATTTACTTTTAATTGGTTCATATGTCATCCCATGTTAGTTTAACTTGTCAGTTAAATTCCATATTATTGTTTTAAGATTTATTTTACCGATTGAGTCATGTTTTTAGGTCAAGTTATTTTTTTATTCATCTCATTTTAGTTCATTTTTTAATTTCACAAATTTGGTTTAGACGACAAAAAGACAGTGTATACATTGCACCTTTTTAGTCAATATTTAATTTTTCTTAATTCCCGCTGGCTAGTCACTTCTTGACACAATATTTTTACTATTGTATTATTGGAATGCATTTGGTGGCTCTAGTCATCTAGGCTAGAATAATTCTGTTTGGAAGATACTACATAGAGAAACAGTTTATTATTTAAGGCCTATAGCTACTTCAAACCTAGCAAGACCCAAAAATCTTTGTGCTTTGTGTCTTACTGTTTGGGCAATCCAAAGCTTATGTTAATTTAAGAATCATAAGATGTGAACAGTTAAATTTGTAGATGCCTGCTTCAGTGGTCGGATGGTCTAAGGCGTTAATCTCATGATAGACAGGACTGCTGATGACAGGGAGATAGGAATTTGAATCCTTATTCCTAGATAGTTTCCCACTCTCCCTCCACTCAAATAAGGATATATTTCCTCTATAAATTCTACCTCCTAATCCTCACATCATTAGCATTATTAAAATATAAACAAATAACACAAATAAGTAGCGAGATGCAATGAAGTAAATATCATAATGATTTTGACCAGCTTCCAGCCACTGGCCTGGTCTCTTTGGAACATAAGCCTTTCCAACGCATCCTCCACACTCCCTTTAGCCACCTGTCCCTTGGTATTCCTCTTGACCTCCGTCCTCCTCACCCCCACTTCAATATTCGGCATCTTGTTTGGTATCTTCTCTTCCTATCTTCTCCTTGCATGGCCGTACCACATTAGTCGTACCTTTTCTATCCTGTGCTGCACTGGCTCCTCAAATATTCTTCAGGTAACAAAAAGTTTTATTCTCTCTTGTGGAAAGAATAAGAAAACCGCTAAAAAGTACAATATCAAGGTTAATACGCACCTGAAAAATCTATAGGTCAGTGAATATTAAAACCTACAAATTGTATCAACCCTGAATATATAAAATTATTCTCAGCTTCCCCCAATCGGTATTTAAACTGAATCCCAACCTTTTGATTTGGAGCTGAACGTGCCAGTTCAATGCACTGATGCTGATCCAACCCCTCCAGCTTTATATTAATAGACTTAATTAGCAAAGAGTATATTCAGGATTGAGCGTTTAGCATTAGCTTGTGTGCAAGTGAGTAACTGTGCTATATTTTTGCTCATGCAGCTGTTGCTAAACAAGATCCTCCAGTCGAGAATCCTCCATCTAGTAAGTTGGCACCACTGCTTTAAATGTGTGTTTGTAATGCGTCCTAGGTTTTGGTAAATAGTTTTTTTTTTAATAAAGGTGCCAATTATAGATGGTTTTGGGTTAAAATTATCACAAATGTTTGTGTAGTGATTTTGTTTAAAGGTTAAGGCTTTTTTTCTTATTTAATATGATTATTTATTTTTTGACTTAGTGTATTTTGCCTAGCAGAACCATTTAGTTTATAAAAAATATAAAAGTTTCATTATCTTGAGTCAGGTCATTTTTAAATTATATTTAGCTTTTTATCTTAAACGTCATCTGTTTTTTATTAGTATTTTTTGTATAATTGCTTCTTCTTTAAACTTTACTCCCTCTTAACCTAATATTGAAAATATCAATCTATGACAAACCAATTTCTACTTGAAAGTAATCCATACATAGTGTGACATGGACGTACAATTATGCCTTAGACATTAAACTTTCATGTATGAAATCTAGAACATTAATTAAATTTGATTGAAATTTCACATTCCTAAAGTTAATTTACCCTTAAGGATTTTTCTGTAGATATTAGCAAGGATCTGATGATGCAATTTCACCATAGAACTGTATGGGTTTTTTTAGTGTACAATTAAGAGCATTTCAATTTGGTTCCTAATTAGCACACAATCCACACCTACATTACGGCAAGATTTTGGTGGAAAAAACCTTAAAGAGAATGCAAATTTAAGTCAACAATGATAACATACTATATTATTATTTTATAGGTATTGAATGCGTACGATCTGAACAGGTATTAAGACATGGTAATAAAATAAAATATAGGTATTGATTTTATATATTGACAGCTGCAGATAACGTGACTATGAATATGTGAAGGTAGATAAATTAACTTTTCTAGTTGTCAGATTGTTCTTTCTATGGAAATTGCACTGAACCTTTGGCATATTATGGCGTATTTGTGTTGATGACACTAAATTGATTATCTTAGGAAGCTTTAGCAACTTGCTTTCAGGCAGTTTTGGTTTAGTTTAGTTTAGTTTAAGAACTTTGATGCATAGATAGATATATCTACAAATAAGAATTTTAAGGTGTGGTTAGATATTTGTTTATTATTATATACCATTAGTTCCCCCAAATCCATTTGAGGAATTTAACGTGCACTTTCTGAACAGACTGATTATATCCGCACACAACTTATAAACTAACCTAAATATAGGACTGACACAGCATCCAATCCTCGGCCGTTTATTAATCACTGTGAAAAAGGGTCAACCCACATTTTACCACAAATACATTTTTTGACATTGCCAGAAATTGAACCCGGGACTCTTAGCTCAATAAACAGAAATGCTACCGACTGAGCTAAGGCGTCAGACTATACCATTGGTTGAGACCATAGTGAGTTTTCTGAAAATTTTCAATCCTTACATTTTTATCTCATTGGAAAGGGTCTGACTTTCCCACTCTCCTTCCATGCAAATGTGGGTACACTTCCTCTCAATTAGACCTTCTTAATCCATAAAACAGTGTAATTAGTACATAGGTGGATAACTCGAATGGGTAGTAAGACGCTGTGCCAGGAAAACAAAAGTAACCACACGATGTTCATGCTCATTAAAGCAAACAAAAGTTCCCTTATCCCTCATTTCCTTTGAAAAAAAATTCAACCCCTCTCTCCCATTAACGATTGCTGAGCAACTAAATTACAAGGTTAACCAGTTTTGCAGGACTAAACACCCGCAAAGCTTTTTTAAGGAAAGGTCGACCTCTGGGATCTTGGGGTAAAGTGTTTGCCTCAAGACCTGATATTTATGGGTTCAAACCCAGCTGGGCTCGACGAATTTTTCTTGAGATATAAAAACCCATAGCACAACTTTCTTGGGAGAGGAAGTAAAGCTGTCTGTCCCTTGTCGAATGTGGTATGTGAAAGTACCTTTCCTGGCAAAATTGATAGGCCCTTTTGCGCTCGCTCATAGAAATTCTTATGTACTGATAATATAAGTTGGTTCAGAAAGTGCCTGTTAAAATGTCTCAAATAAATACTAAGGAGTGTTCTTATCCTAAGCCATAGTAATTACTATTATTTGTGCTATAGCTCTAGTTAGTCACACACTAACAGAAGCCATATTTATAGTTCTTTCTATTATTTTTCGATAAGTTCTCAGATTTCAAATAAATAAATAAAATTATTACTCTGGAGGATAGGATCCATTGTGATGAGCTGCAATTGGCTGAATGTTTCTAAGTTTGTTTATTGATAATGTTGTCTTTTAGCAAACACTCTCTTTTGGTTTTATCGTATTTTAAATATACATTCTCCTTGGAGATGGAACGTATTATAGCTTTGCTTTGTTATATTTTACTGTCTTATTTTTAGTTAGTTTTTTTTTAACTAACCATGTAGTGAGATTTATTACATCTGGTTTAAAAACTATGTTGGCACCTTTGCTTAGCACACACTATTTTAGCTGCATTTGTTAATTACTCTAATGGGTGACTATTTGTGATCATGATAAATTATTGAATCTTGAATTGACAGCGTTAGTTTTTGTTGCAGAGCTGTTTTCCGCAACTTCTTCCTCAAAATATTTGGCGAGGGAAGAGCCAGAGAAAATTAAAAAATGGCGGGAGGAGCAAAAGAAACGTCTCGAAGAGAAAGGCTAGTTTAAATTTGTGCACATAAAAAAATCAAACCTTTGTATAGGAGTTGAAATAACAATATTTTAATATAAATTTCATTTTAAATAACATCTAAAATACAGATTTTCAACCAGTATTGTTCTCCCCCTATACAATTCTTGAGTAAATATTGGGGTAGTTTTGTAGCTCTAATTTTGCACAGTCCTGGCCTTGGCCAACTTGGCAAAAGGTATATTGAGCTTAACCCAAGGAATATACATTTTTAAGAGTTTATTTTTAAATGCTTACACACTAATTTTCAAAGTCATTGTTTTAGTGCAAACATTTATCAATAAAAGTGTGTTTGTTTTAACTATATAGCTTTGCTTATCGATAAAACTTTCACCTGCAAGTGTTGGAATATAATAATGTGTGATTTGAATTTTCTCAGATATAAATGAGGAAGTACGCAAAGATGAAATGCGCGAGGCAGCCAAGAAAGAGCTAGAAGAATGGTATCGCCACCATGAAGACCTCATCACAAAAACAAAAACGGCCAACAGGTAATGTTTTGACTGGGTGTTTGCATTTTTTTTTGAGTTGATAAAATTGTGCTTCTTTAGCTTTAAAAGATACTTTCATTGTTGTGGATTTTATCAGCAAGGACTAATTTCTGATTAAAAAATATATTCCAAAATTAGCATGGCGTCCACTTTTAAAAATAGAGAATATTTGTTTTCTCCTTTTATTAAATTTGTCCTTTCTTTTAAACTATGGCGTTTGGTTTTAAAATTATAGTTAATGTATTGGATTACATACACAATGCATAAAAAACGCTTCAATGGCTGAATGGCCTAAAGCGTTAGTCACTGTTTTAGACCGGCCTGCTGTTAACTGTAAGATCGGGGTTCGAATCCTGTTTGGGTCTACTGAGGCTGGTTTTTTCCCTAAATATTTTCCCACTCTCCTTCCATGCAGATAGATTACCCTAAAATACTTCCTTTCCTTGTTCCTAAACCGGCAGTAAGACACGGTGATAAAAAAATTGCATATATTTGTATATGGCTTCTTTCATAGTAAAACACATTTTTATTTTTGTTAAAAAAATGTGTGTGCCAAAAATTTCAAATATTCAAAAATAGCATTTAAATTGAAGATAAAATTTAACAGATCAAGGGAGAGTATCAGTGCACTAAAGATACAATCAAGTTCATTGTTGTTTGTTGTTTTTTCCTTGCTCTCTCAGAGAAGCTGCAAAGTAAGTTTTTCATATAATTGAATCAAATTAATTTCTATTAAAAGTACTTCAACATTTATATTTTTGTTGCAATCACCGCTTATTTTGTTGTGTAAAATATGCAGTGTGTAATGGATGTTGAATGTAACTTTCTGTTGATAAAATAAGTACATTTATAGTGTGTTTCAAATACATATTGGAAAATTACATCTGGATACAGGATTCAAACCCAGATCCTTTGGCTTAGCATGCTAATGCTTTATCATTGAGCTTTGCTGGGAACGATACAAAATCTGAACCACATATTAATTTCAATATATTATTATGCATATTGTATTAATTGTGCTAGTACTGTTAAGTAACACATCACAGTTTTAAAAAAATCTTGGGATTTTACTCCTTTATAACATTCTATATAAAATGAAAGTTTACCCATTGGCCTCCCTTAAAAATATTCTCTATGCAATGAAAGTTAGTTTACCTCTTGGCTTGTCCTCAAAAACATTCTCTATGCAATGAAAGTTAGTTTACCTCTTGGCTTGTCCTCCTCAAAAACAATCTCTTTATTTAAAGTTGGTTCACCGCTTGGCTCTTCCTCTTAAAAATATTGATTTTTAACAAAGAGGTAAATCACATTATTGAATTTTCTATGTTACATATCTAATAGTACTCTTCGGCTATTTATAACTTAAAATAAATAATAAAATAAAGGCTGGGGAAATTAAGATCTAAATAAAATAACCAGAACTTCCCTGGAGTGAAACTTAGCATTAATGGTTAAAACAACTTCCAGTTCAACTAGTTGGGTTCTAACCCTGGATCTGTTGTGAACCCAACCTTCTCACAAACTTATTTAATCTAATTTAACAGTAAAGTTGTCTGCAAGCTCAAGTTTTTTAATTAGTAAAGTAAGCTTTTCATAAGGCTCCCAAGTTTCGAGTAGTCTGGCTTGGTTTCAATAAGTATATAATTTTAAAACTTACATTAATTAAAAACAAATATGTATTAATATTTTTAAAAAAATGTTTGGATGAAATAAAACTTTTTTTAAGTAGTTAAAAAATCCAGCTATAGTAAGATAGAGAATTAATTTTGAAATATACTGTAATAGTTATAGAAACATTAATTATGGTACAATTCATTCAACATTCCTAATTTTGGTTTTAAGAAAAAAAATTGAGAATTGAAAATATAAAAGATAGCATTAATGATTTTTAGTATGTACAGTACATAGTATACTTTTGCATTAAGCTGTATTTGATAACTGTCTTGTACTAAGCTTATCTGTGTTAAAGTTGGATATTAAAGAGACATAACTTTTCATGTGCCTCTGTCACATTTTGTGTAAATTTTTTGCAGGAATGCGGAGAAGCAGTTTGTGGCAGAAAGTGACGAGATTGAGCCAGGCACCGAGTGGGAGAGGATTGCCAAGTTGTGCGACTTTAATCCCAAGTCTAGCAAAACCAGTCGAGATGTGTCACGCATGCGTTCCATCATCCTGCAGCTAAAGCAATCCCCTCCAAACACTAAGAAAGCTTGAAGTTGGTTAACAATGTACATCAGCCTTGTAAATACAATTGCAATATAATATATATAAATATATATATAGAGTAAACATACCTGCCCCGAAACAAATAGTAACAGCCTTGCACTTGCCATGTCGATGGGTTCGAATGGTCTTGTAAGGAAATTGGATAAGTTAAGATAGTGCATTTATGGAAATGTTGAATAGTATTGAAATTTTACAAAACAAGTTTGTAAAACAAATAATTTTGTGTTTTATATTTCAAAATTGTAACTCTCTCGACCATTACCATTTTTTCCCTTAGAGATTAACACTTGTTAAGGTTTTACCATGTAGCTTTTTGGTAGGTTTTTTTTGTAAAACTTCAATGCTAAGAGCACCAAGCTTAAAGGCTGGAGCCTTAGTTTTTATGTCGAGGTATTTTGTATGTTATGGTACTAACCTATACTCTCCACTGTGGGCGTTTCTTTATTTACAAGGCTGGAAAGAAAGTGTTGCATTCCTAAGATCAGTCTTACGTGTTATGAAGTGCGATAAAATAAGGTCGAGATGCCAGTGTCTAAAGGACTAAATATTATGTAAAAAAACAAAGAACTTATAATTGTTGTAGAAATTGTAACTTGTTTTCCTTAATCCTCACAATAATTTTCTATGTAAATTAAATTGATCATTCTAGAGTTTATCTAAAATAAATGTTTATATACATGAACTTGCGATGTATAGAGATGTGAACAAATTAACTGTATATCTAGTAAGTTGACAAGTGCTTGAGCATAATTTAATTACTGTATTGTTGGCAAATGTATGAAGTGTAATAAATTATTGGTTTGATTAATTCAACCACTTGTTTTTCATTGTTTTATGTATCACAAAATTTTCATTTCACAGGTTGGCAAAACAAGGAGAAAAACTAAGGAATTTTTAAATGTTTAAAATTTCCTTAGAGTAGTTTAAGGCAAATGAATTTAGGCTACATGGTCAACTTATGTGTGGATTGAAATAGTCCAGAAATCAATGGTGGAGGCTTAAGTGGAAAGAGGAGTTGTAAAGAGTAGGAAGAGTATGTATGAGGATAACATAAGTTGTGCTATGACTGAGAAGGGATGAAGGAAGTGGTTCCAAACAAAATTAAGTAAAGCAGTAGAGTGCCCCCATCAACAAGATTTGTAATGATGGAAATGTTCATGAATAAAGTGGTGATGAAAGAATGAAATCCATGTTTCCTGCTGACATGAAGGTATGGGAGGAAAAGAAAGTGAAAGTGTGGAATGATGGTAATTACAAAGTAGAAAGAAGGTACTATTAGAACATGATCATCAAAAGGACTAATCAACCCAGCCTTGTTATTTCTAAGTAAAACTTCATTCAAATAAGACTATAAGATCAAATTAATTTCCTTTTTGTTAGCTTTAGCTCTATTCACATTCACCTGCAACTTGTTTTAATACTAAGAGCAGTGTTCAAATAAAACTTTTTTTTTTGCACCTCTTACTACCCCTTCCGGCTGTCCACACGTTTAACTACTGTACACCAGTGGGGTTGGGATGAGGAAGATAGAATTTAGAGGGAACTTGAAATCCATTTAAGAAACAGCACCTGGCCAGGAGTCAAACCTTAGCCTCCACAGCAGACCAGCCCATATGCTCATTAATGGAAGTATCTAATATTATTTATAGCAATTGCCTAAAAAATATTAATAGGCATCAGAAAATTCTCCAACAGATGGAAGGGGAAAAAAAACCTCAAATGGTTGTCTTTAAGTACACCTGTTCACAGTCAGACACTTTAACTTTACAGCATGTGAATGGCTCTAGATGATTCAAACCACTTAGTAAAGCAGTGGCAAGATTCTACATCCTCATCTAAAACAAATTTTAAGGATCCACCAGCATCAACCTTTTGGTGACATCATTAAACATTGTTAAAATGTAATTTTGTCTGCAAACAGTCTACACTCTGTGGCGAGGTCAGTTTAGTAAAATTACTCAATTTTTCCTTTTCTTGCGTGCACACTTTATCTGCTCCTCTTGAGCTCTTTCTTGCTCTTCCTTACGATCTTTGTCCTATATTCTTCATCTCTATTACTCCCCTTGTGATCCTTTCCTTTTCCATCCTCATTACATTACCATATTATTTCATGTATTCCGTGTACCCAAACTATTGTCCAGACAACTATATTCTTAATCTTGTTTCTTTTTGTCACAGAAACTTAATTTCCATAGCATCCAATTTCCATGTTTCTGCTGCATAAGAGACTATGGGTACAAAGTGTTCCCTATATAGTAATTCCTAGAACACCTTGGAGGCATTTATATTTTCCATAGCAGGTCTCTTATCCACCTGTAGAACATGTACCCCTGCTTTTACATTTACGATAATAGTACAATTTAAAAATGTTATTCAAAACATTTAAATAAAAATAAATTTATTATAATATAAAATAGGACATAAGATTAAATAGATATACAATTTACTTATTTTGATAGTAAATATCTTGAGGGCCGCCTTGATAAGCAAGTGCAGGCATCCTTATTTCAAAATATGGTTCACGCCAAAATGAAGTATAAATATTCCAACAGGGCTTTTTTTCCTTAACCAAATATTTTTAGTTTTATTAATAGAAGAAAAAAAATTACATTAGCTAATTTTCAACCATTTTTTAAACATTTTAGCGGAACTATGAGACTAGGCTTGATCTAAAGGGCTCTAGATTCAGCCTTCCTCTAACAATTACAGTAATTTGTATTGGCTTATAACAGAAAATTTTAAGATATTTGAGATCTAATAATGAGTTTTCCTCTTTGCCGCAAGATAAGAAATTTCCTACTTTACTTGCCCCTATTTTTAGTGACATGACCTAGGGTGGATGTAGGTAAGGGGTGAAAGGAAGCATTAGTTTAGCCAGAAGAGAGTAGTTGTTCCAGTAAACGACACAGACCATTGTATTTTAAGCCGTGTGAGATCTGACAGCAATTGATATTTTCTCGCTGATTGATTGCCTTAAGAGGAAAAGCTAAATCAAGCATAAACTAGTTTTTTATGCTTGAATAAAAAAAAATCAAAGTTTCTTTCTACACAAAGAATAAGAAAATTGTTGAACAGTCAAATCAAAAGGTAGGTAATTTTCGGTGAGATTTAGTTTTAGTGTAAAAAAAAATATATTTATTAAGTAAAAATTGTTGTAAAATGTGGCATAATTAAAAATACCCTTCCAAAAAACATTAAACATGTTGTGTGCGAGTTATATTTTTTATTTATAAATGCTTAACATAAATTATTATTTATCTTGAATTAGATTCTACAAAAAAAAAAATTAATAACTTGCAGAAATATTTTCCAAATTACATACAAAAACATGACCCTTGTTAATGAATGATGATACAGGTAAACCTAATTTTTTTTAAATACAGTTTTATTTATTTTAGACACAGGTTGAGGACACCACAAAAGTTTGTCCACACTAAAATGTAAACTCGCTGTGGAACTGGTGTACAACCCATCCTCTGTTAATGTAGACTTATCTAAACAGTCCATGCACATTGCACTGCCTTGTCTCTGGACATGAATATATTTATTGCTTCTTGAGATGCAACTGAAATAAAACACACAAAATATCAAGCTAATTTTAAGGTATATATGTATATTGCTATTCAATTGTTCATTCACTTTAAAAGCTCTTTAAGGTAAACCTATTTTCACATTTTCCAGTACATTAAGTTACAACATAGAACAACATACAGAAAAAAAAAGACAAATAAAAGGAACTAACACCATATAGTTTTACAATGAAAAAAGAACAGCATAATTCACACTTTTTTTTTTGTTAGCACCACGTCTTACTACCCATTCAGGTTATAAGCATTTATGTACTAATTACGCCAATGAGTTAGGGGTAAGAAAGATTGAATTTATAGGATATACCTGCATTTGCATGGAGAGAAAGTGGGAAAACATTTTGTAAAAAAAAAAATCCCTCAGTCCACCCGACCAGGATTCAAACCCCAATCTCCCTGTTATCAGCAGTCTTGTCTAAGATGAGAGTGATGTTTTAGACCATGCGGCCACAGAAGCAGGTCATCACACTTATTATTGCTGCCACTGGACAAAGGGTATTAATGGCTGTCTCACTGGTCGAATCTGTTTGGAACATAAGCCCTCCAAAGTCTCCTCCCCTTTCCCACAGTCTTCTCCTCTTTCCTACACACTTCCTTCAGCCACTTGTACCTTGGTCTTCTTCTTGGCCTCCTGCTCCGCCATTTCAATATTCAACATCTTCTTTGGTATCCTCTCCCCTCCATCCATTCTCCTCACATGGCCATAACACGTTAGTTGTGACTTCTGCGATATTAGATTATCCTAACAGTTTCTTGTGGTGAGTACAGGGAATTTATTATTACTTCTTACTATTCGTTCGGGTTATACGCACTCATGCTAATGTGTAAGGGTAGGGTGATGGTGAGATTAAATGGAGGACCTACAGTTTAACGTGGGGTCCGAACCACGGTGGAGGCCTGGCATTTCCACACATTCACAAGTTGTGATTAATACACGTCTTGTTAGAGGTGAAGGAAGGGTTTGGCAATCAGATAGATCTGTGCTGGAACCGGGGATTAAACCCCGGACCCCCAGCATAGAAGTCTGACACCTTACCCCTAAACCGCCAGGTCACCCTAAACAGGGAATGTAACTCATCATTAAATTAAAAAGTCGCAATTAACTTTAAATAATGTTTTGTTATAAATTGTAATGTTCTAAGTGAAAGTTCACAAAAACATATCTTGTAAAATGTCAGTGTTTCTATTAATATGTCTAAATACTACTAATGCTTGGAGACAATTTTATATTTTGAGTTTCTACAAGTTACTTAAGCCTACAGAAACAAGAAAAAGAAAACTCAGCTATTTGAACAGCCATACAAACCTCCACAAACACAGCCATAAAAACTAAATATCCTTAAGTTTTTGCAGCCAAACACAACTGTATTGATTGAAGTCTCAGTTATCTGACAGTAGTTGATGAGGAGTTCGTTTAACAAGTCTGCACATTTCCCCTGAACAAGTATTTTTATCCCATCATCTGTCACCTGTTGGAAACATCATTATAAACTGATTGCTTACTTTTTTTAACACCATGTCTTACTATTCATTTGGGTTATACGCTTATGTATTAATTACGCTAATGGAGAGAGGAGAAAAATTGTGAAAGTATAGAGGAAAATAGAGGCATTTTACTAAACTGATTAGGCCAGAGACTTGAAACAGGTCATAATGATGATGAGGTAAACAGTGTAGGTCACCAAAAGTATTTGGCTTTTAGAGCTTGCTTTATGAGTCTGCAACACGAAGGTTTGTTTGATGTGCTCAACATCCATCCTAAGCTGAACATGTACTTAGCCCTTCAGCTGGTTAGTGCCATCTACTCCATCTGGTTGTAAGCACATGTACTAGGGAAGTTAAGAAAATGTGGTGGTTTACCATTGCCGTCCATAATGAAATTCTTCGAGTGAGTGAGAAAGGGCCTACAAATTTTGCCGGAAAGGTACGTTCACATACCTTCCTGGGATATATTACATGCCACAATTGATATGGGACTTTTTCTCCGAAACAAATTGTGTTAAGGACTTTTATCGCCCGTGTAAAATCCGTCCAACTTGGCTGTGTTTGAACCCACAAGCATTTTACCCCAAGATCACTCTAATCTATGTTCCACTTAAGCTGGCCAAATCTTGTGATCAACACTACCAAATTTCTGTGCACATAAATTATTTTTGTAAAATGTGTTTAGTTACATATCAATTTTGACTTATTTTATTCCATGTAAAGTGGGCTTACATCTTTTCCAAATCTAACAATAAAAGTCATTGTTATGGTTTAGCCTGTTCCTGATATATGATTCATATTTACTGAAACTATATTTACCTCAGAGTGTGAGATGTTGAGTGAAGTCAGATGTTCCAACTTTGCTAAGCACTTCATTGATGTGTCGGTGATCGAACGAACACCCCCGATGTTCAGCACAGATATGGCGGGACAATTGTCCGCAATGGAAGCTATGACATCGTCTGTCATCGAGGTGCATTTTTTCAAATGTAATACAGAAATAGAGGGAGTCTCGAAAAGAGGAAGGAAAGTGCTAAAAGAAAAAGAGAAAAACCTCCGTTTATTTTACTTTAAAAAAAAGGTGTGTTTACAAGTCATTCTTGCTTTTATTTTAGTACTTCAGGGGTTTAAATCAAACCGGAGTAGTGATTAACCAGAGTGAACACTCAGAAGAAAGTTCTACCATAATTTCTGGTTTTCTGGTAAATAACAAAGCTCCATTTTCTGAATTTTTAAATTTAATTTTAAAGGTTTTTTTTATTTGTTGTCTGTCTTTAAGCAAGTGTTTACATGTGCAAAGGCTTTGTAAAACGTGTGGCATGTATCCAGCTGAGTACGGTTTACAAAATGTATTATAAAGCTTTGCAGTTCTAATGTTACAAAGAATAGGGGAGTACAACATTATTTCTCAATAGCACTAAAACAAGGTGACCTGGTGGTCTAGGGGGTAAGGTGTCAGACTTCTGTGCTGAGTGTCCGGGGTTCAATCCTCGGTCCCGGCACAGATTTATCTGATTGCCAAACCCTTCCTTCACCTATGACAAGATGTGTATTAATCACAACCTGTGAATGTGAGGAATGCCAGGCCTCCACCGTGGTTCGGATTCCATGTTAAACTGTAGGTCCTCCATTTCATCTCACAATCACCCTACCATTACACATTAGTGTAAGTGTGTACACCCCAAACGGGTAGTAAGACGCGGTGCTAATAATAATAATAATAATAATGTTAGTAAAACACTTAGAATCGGTGAGAAATTTGCTTTTGTAGCAACCTCATTGAAAAGATACCTGATGATTGAAGTGTCATCATTCAAAGAAGGAATCATAACTTGCTAGAAGTGTGCAGGAATGTTTTTTTGTTTGGGAGGGGTACTGCTGTCACTAAATGGGGTCCAGGAGCTATTATCTTGAATCTCTGTCTGGTGCATTTGGATAATTTTTATTTTTATTTTAGAAAACATTTTTCAGACATAAAAAGTGTTTTAATGAGTAAAGTAACATTGTTAGACATAAAAATATATTTACTTTAAGTTAAATAGCCTTTTTTTTCTTTACTTTCTCAAACATCTATCTAAGCATAATTTGAGCTTATTTGGGTTTAGAGGAGCCCCTCTTAACATTAAGTCTACATCATTTTATTAACAAACTTTAGAGATTTATTTGTGAAATATTAATATTATATTATGGTACTTATAGTAAATTTAAACATAGAAAAAACTGTAAACCATTTCAATGGAGCTCACTCGAAGAATCAAACTCCTTTGTTTCACAGCGTATCTGCTTGTTAATGGCAAGCTCCCGCAGCTGTGAACATGAAACCAGAGACCTCAGCACTTGATCATCGAGCCCCTTGCAAGATGTTAGGTCCAATTTCTCCACAGAGTGGTTCAGAAGTGAGGTTACAACAGTCACATTTAGAGCAGATCTCCTGCCGAGTACATGGAGTAGGATGCTTTTCAGAGATGCAGGAAGGTACTTTAGAGCAGAAGTCTGTCTGTCTATTGAACGACATACAGCATCAATACACCTGCACGAAAATCAACAGAGTTTTTTACTATATAAATATCAGGTGTTTTTTTGTTGTTGTCAGTACCATGTCTTACTACCTGTTCAGGTTATACGCACATGTACTCATTATGCTAATGTGTTAGGGCTGAGGAAGGTTTAATTTAGAGGAAACATACCCGCATTTGTGTGGAGAGATAAAGAGTGGAAAGCAATTTAGGAAAAATACTCCCAGTACACCCAAAAGGTATTCGAACCCTAATCCGCATCTCAGTCCAATGCGAGTGTGTTGCCTTAAACCATACAACCACTGAAGTGGGTTATCTATTTAATTTTTTATATAAAAACATAAAATTAAATGTTTTAAGACTTTCACTGGATAGTGTGTTTAAAGGTTCTCCATTGTGAAAAAAATCAACTTACATAAGGGTGTTAGCAAAGATTAAAAAAATGTTTAGTGAACTTAATCTAGCAATTTTTCTCAGATACAGAAAGATTTAGACTTGTGTGTGGAAGGTTTAGTACTAAGTTCTTCCTAGAAAACATCCATCCTAGCTATATTTGATGCAGCAGGCTTTCCTTGCTGCAATTTGTTCTAATGTATTGTAGCCGCGTTTTAAGGGTGCTACTCATCTACCCTTGCACTCGAGAAGAATTTATAAGACTTTAGATAACAAAGCCCATCCTGACTTAACTTCGTTGAAATGACAAACTTTTAATTGTTATCATCATCATCATCATCATCATCATCATCATCATCATCATCATCATTATCATCATCATCATCATAGGGTTGCAGTTCGAGTTTCCTAGGAATCGTCGATGAGTCTTCTCCACTCTGTCCTATTCAGGTATGTCCTGTTCTTTATGATATCATCCAGTGTCCTTCCCATATCTGCAATGTTCGTCTTGACCATGTCCATACAGTGAGTTCTAGGTTTTCCTACTAGTCATCTTCCTTCCATCTCCCTCTCCAGCTTTAATCGGGCTGATCTCGCTGGCTCCATCCTCACCATGTGCCTGAACCAATGAAGTCTAGATGTGCTGACTCGGATCAGCAGAGCTGTCTAGATCCCAGCTCCCCTTCTCACCTCTTCATTCCTTATCTTGATCAACTTTGTCCTTTGGATTGTGGCCCTCAGGAACTCAATCTCGGATGCCTGCAACCTTGACGAGTCGCTCTTGGTGAGGGTGCATGTTTCGATAACATAGGTCAAGATTGGTGTGAATTAGTTTGTTTTCTTTGGAACTTTGTAGTCCCAAAGAAGCGTCCTCACTCGATGGTAGAAGTGAGAGCTCTTCTACACCCTATTAGCAACCTCCTTCTTGGCTAAGTTATCACTGGAGACGACTTCATCATTCTCACGTATCATCCTACCATCTGGGGCTCCGAAGAGACCTCTCGAAGGGCTTCTCAGCTACACTGTCCATAGGCTCTGTGGCCCTTCACAGTGCAACCACTGATACCCATTGGGACGGAACCTTTTCGCCGGACATGGACTAAAGTCCATGAGTGCCATTCCAGGTACTCGGGCACCCAAAAAAACCAGTACCAGCCCTTCCATGCCAGCCTGCCTTGGGTAACTTGAGAGAAACCCCCC
>CABFWB010001716.1:17334-52155 GCA_902151455.1 Timema bartmani | reverse complement strand
ACCACCACCACACACACACAGAGATTTTTTTTCAATAATTCTTGAAATAATATTTTATTTAGATTGAAATAATATAAAAATTGAATATGGGTATTGGTAATGGTAATAGTGTTATTTATGAGTGAATGTATTTTAAATGTAAATAAAATATTTTGATTTAGATAAACTGTAAATCTAGCTTACTTAGAAAATATCTTTTTATTTTAAAGTATTTATTTTCTTTTAACATCATATTAGGGGCCTATTATGTTTTATTTTAGCACCGCGTCTTACTAGATGCTCAGTTTATACCCATAATATGTACTAATTCTGCTAGTGAGCTAGGAATGAGGAAGGTTGAATTTAGTGGAAGAGTACCCACATTTTCATGGGGGGAGAGTCAAAAGCCATTTTGGAAAAACCACCCCTAGTACATCCATACAAGATTCAAACCTCAATTTCCCTGTCATCGGCAGTTTAGTCTAACACGAGAGTGACACCCTAGACCATGCAGGCACCGATACAGGTTGAATCATGTTGTACTAATGTGTGTTGTAAGTTTTTAGAATATTTTAATAGTTGACTAAATGTGAAAAATTGAGCTCGTATGCTGAAACACACCCTTAAGAGATTTATTTTCAGATTGCAAAAGGTGGGATTATGTGCCACTTAATACCTACATGTCAAATCACATTAATTTTATTTCTAGATTCACGAGTTCAATGACTTCTGCTGGGAAAAGTGTATGGAGAAACCAGGTAGCAAACTGGATAGTAGGACAGAGACTTGTATGAACAACTGCGTAGATCGGTTTATTGATGTGTCTCTTCTTATCACCAATAGATTTGCGCAACTTCTCCAGAAAAGTGCAATGTGACTTAGAATAAACCACCATCAACATTTCTACATTGTTTGAAGTTATTACTGTACATTTGAGTATAGTCGCTGAAAAATTGTGTGTGCTACAGTCTTTATGTTTTTACTCCAAAATAAAGTTAGTGATGCTTAATATTTGGTTCTATAAGAATTTTTTGTAGAATTTTTATAATATTTAAATATTTGTTTATTCAGGACCATCTATTCAGTGTTTTTGTCATTTTATCTAGGCTTGGTAATATTTCTTTATCACATTAAAAAAAATTGTTGGTTTTCCTATTGCTACCATACTTTTTTTTCCTGTACAAAACAAAAATCTTAATTTTATAGTCGTATCACACTATTCTGCGTTGGGACTAATTAAGTTTTTTTTGTTTTTGTGTTCTCTATTTATATTTTTGAAATCTGTTTTTAGTTGGTAGGCCCTTACACAAATATTCCTCATAGGCCTAAACATATAGTTTTTCCCACACTATGTTTTCCCCAAAAAAAAAAATATAATGGGAAATTATAGGGTGGTGGCAGGTATAGAAGATTTAAAAAATAATGTTATGCCGAACACTTTAATGTAACTCTTATTTTTATTTCTGTCTTATTGCCATTAATATAATTTCTAAAAATTGAGGGCTTTGCAACAATTTGTTTTAATGCATGAGAAAATAAGAGGAACTCTCTAAATAACTTGTTAACTGTTACAGTAAAAAACAAGGCACAGCTGTACTGAATAAAGTCTACCTTCATGTAAAGATGCAAAAGATTTGCTAAGTTTCAGGCGCATGTTCTCTCGTATTAAAGAGTGTAATTACTATTTATTAAAGCTTGTTTTCACGAATCAAAAGTGTCATTCTCACAATAGACTAGACTGCTGATGACAGGGAGTTCCGGGTTTAAGTCCCGGTTATGTGTACTGAGAGTGGTTTTTCTCAAATGGTTTTCCACTCTCCCTCCACACAAATGCGGATAGACTTCCTCTAAATTCAACTCAACTCATACCCAATATATTAGCGTAATTAATACATAGGCCTATGTGTATAACTCAGAAACTATGCTAAAAAAAATTCTAGTGATTAATGTGTCGTAGTTTTATCAGATAACTGTACTACCGGTATTTGATATGGTGATGTCATAAACATTTATTTTTTCCTACTGTATATCCACTCTCCATCCCCATTCCATAAGTGTGATAACTTGAACAAGTAGTACAATAGAGAGCTAAATAAATAAGAACTAGGCCTATCATAAAAGTTTTTTTTAGTATTCCTTCCTACTACCGATTTAGGGAATATGTTTATGGATTAATTACGCTAATGGTTTTTATGGATGAGTAAGGTTATATTTAGATGAAGTGTATCTGCATTTGCATGGAGTGAGTGTGGAAAATCCCCTCCTTCCCCCCCTTCAGTACACTTGACCGAGTTTCGAACCTCAATGTCTTTTTCATTGGCAATCTAGTCTATTGCGAGAGTGAGACCTTAGACCATGACGCCACCCAAGAAGGTGATCATAAACTTAAACCGCAGATCAACCATATGTGCTATAACAGTAGGCTTAAAACAACTATAGTAAATTGTATGAAACACGCAATATTACCTCACAAATAAACCAACATAACCTGACCTGAAAGGATGGTTATGATCCCCAACAGGGTGACTAGGGGCATTATTTTATTGTCATTTTCCATTTGTTTAGGGAAGGTTGGATTCGGCTTTTTACTCCCTTCACCCTGGTCATATAACTAAGGCAATTTTCTTAAAATTTCGTTAAAAATTGGATAATACACCTGCATGTGTATATTTTTAATTTATTCGAAAACTCAAAATGTAAGGCTATTTATGGTATATACCGAGATCACAATTAACTTAACGTTCACTTAATTCAAAGAAACTCTGTGTGGGATTAGGATTCACATAACTTAACCAGACAACTCAAGCAAAAAACTGACATTGAATTTGAATCAATGTTTTAGAGTAAACAAAACATTGAAAAAGAATGTACAGAAGAATTGGTATGTAAACCATGAACAAATTAAGTACTAAATAGCCCTGTTGAAGTCACTTGAAACATGATTGGCTGGCTAGATTATGTTTCTTCACTTAATGTGAAAGTTCTCCTGTGGACAGTTGTTAAGTTAATGTTAAGTTGATTGTGATCCTGGTATGGGTACTGTGTGTATCTTTGCAACTTAATTTTGGGGGTAAATAATTGTTAAATAATGGAAAATTTTTATTTCAGCTGAAGATCTGCAATGTGTTTCAACACCCTGCAAGCACCCCTTAAGTCTTATTAATTTTTTCTTAACATTTTCTGGTTCATTCAAGTGTAATACCCAGTTTAGTTGGGAAAAATTAGAGATTTAATTTTCAATGTAGCCGCTAAAATTCTTAACTCATTTTGTCTTGTTACAAGACTATTTCCAACACATAAACCAATTTTATCGAAATGTGGCAGGTAAATTCTTTAAACCCAGAAATTCTAGGAGATATTTCAACTTGAACTCAAAAGAAAATCTCAAAACTGTAGTATAATAAGTTCTACTGTTCACAGAGCCACTCATTAGTTATAATCAACCCAACATCACCCATTTGCGTAACGATTACTGAAAATGTCTTTCCTTTTTTGGTTTGGACACTTCATATCACAAATTCACATTTGTTATCAATTTTTGTATTTTCTTGTTGAGCGGAAAAAAAAAAATATCCACTCAAAATCAGATAGGTATTTGACCCAACTAAATCCAAGTAGGGTTATTATTTTGGTGGGGTATAGGGGATTGAAGAAATAATAATCAACAAACCAAATAACTTTGTTTTAATTTATAAGTTTTATTAACTTTTTTCCTCGGTCATTTAGTGTTAAATTGTGGACAAATATAAAAATACACATAAATTAATCAATACATCTCACTATATATATATATACATATAAAGCTGATTCACACAGCAAAGAATTCGAGTCATTTGCCGCTTACAGGTGCTTGGTCAATGAATAAGAGCTGACATCACATAACAGATAAACTTCTATTATAACCACATTTTATCATTTTTCAAAGGAAGACAACCTGCACATACAAAAATTGAACATGAAACAAATATTTAATACAAGATATTGAAATAACTTGCTTAAGAAAAACCTCTATTCTTCCTTTGAGTTACACACAATTTACCTGGAAAAATGTACAAACAAGAGAGATGGGAAGAGACTTTTTTTAACATTGCGTCTTACCACCCATTTGGGTTGTAGGCCTATGTACTAATTACTCAAGTGTGTTAGAAATAATAAAGGATGAATTTATAAGAAATGTAGCCATATTTGTGTGGAGGGAGAGTGGAAAACCATTTAGGAAAACCACCCCTAACCTCCATCTAACCATCATCTGCAGTATAGTTTATTGCAGGTGTGACACCTTAGACCATGCAGCCAAGTGAATAATTCACACTGTCACTGAACAAAAAAGTAATAGGCCTAGTTGCTTTTTAAAAAAAATATTTTTTAAACCACTCACTACCTCTTATTGCCCAATGGAATCGATATGAACTGTGTTCTTTTCACTGTAAGAGCAATAATGTGTTTGTTATTTATATTTATTCCTATCCATCCTTGCATGAACTTTGAACAAGAAATTGAAATGAGAATATCACCAATATAATAATTGAGTATGCAGAGGCCTAAGAAAAAAATTATTTAATTTCTTATCAATAGAAACATAAGCAATTTTTTTTAGGACCTGGTACACTTTTGAGATCTGGTTCTTGGTTATACTTATTTTTTATTAATTGAATGCTTCAGATAGGTGCCATATTTTCTTTGTATTAGTGAGAAATCGTTTATAAATATTTGTTATTGAAAGGTAGAGTATAGTAAGTACAATATTAAGGTATACATTGGGAAGAAAGTACAGATCAAAGTATATTTGTATAGAGCGGATTGGTTGGGTTTCACTAATGTAGTCAGGATTTTTTTAAGTACTGTTTGCTGCTAAACTGTTCATTTAATAATATAGTTAAAAATACACTTTGTACAGTACAAAGTTCGCTTTTCCAATTTAAAGCAAACAAATCAAATATATGACACATTCTCAAAGCCAAACTGAAGTTTGAATATTTTTGTTGTTTTATGTTTGAAAAAATAATATGTTTGGATTATTATTTAAATTTAATCACCTAACTAAATTGGGGAAATGTTTTATTGCATTGTTTCCAATAGTTTAATTCTGATAAATTAAGCTATCACAGTTTTCAATTCATTTACTACATATGAATAATGTCTTGCACAGTACTTAACAGCTCAGAATAGCAATAATTGACCATTATTGGCAAAGATTCATAAGTGTCGAAGTTTCAAAGCTTTGCACATCCCTATTGTACAATATATTGCAATATACTATACACTAACTCGGCTGTTCCCAATCTGTGGTAAGCGTACCACCAAGGAAGGGTATGTAGAATTATTCCCATTGTACCCTGTGAGAAGCCAAACAAAACAAGCCTTTCTAAATATATTACAACTAAATTTAACCAAAAGTAAAATAGATTTAAACAGTGATTGAAGAAGTGGCAACATTAAGCTTAAACAGTTGTGCAGTTTGTGGGACACTGTTTAAACTTTACCAAAATATCAAATATTCAACCTGCTTTGGTGGCTGCATGATCTAATGTGCCACTCTTGCATTATCTTGGTGGTACTCCAAATTATGAAGATCGTTGGGGTGGTCCACCATCCAAAAAGTTTTATAACTGCTGCTCTAGCTCATTATTATTATTATTATTTAGCACCGCGTCTTACTACCCGTTCAGGTTATACCTCTAGCTCAATACATTTTAATTTTGGCTCTCTTCCTATTTCCTTAATGTTAAGCAGCAAACAATACCATTTTATTTAATTCTTTTGCTGCTGAATCCCACTACATACTTTTGTTAAACAATTCAACTTTATAAATGTTTAAGGTTTTTTACACAATGATATCAACTAATGCAGACAAATGGCTGGTTTATGAGTAACATGGATTCAATGTGAGTACTTTCCATAACAGGGATACAATAAAACGTGAAAGAGGCAAGTACCAGTATGGACATTTTGTCACCGATAGGCGTCTACACAAAAACTCATTGGTTGGTGACCGAACGTACACAAGTTTGCAAATGGTAAATTCTTTTATAAAATCACAAGCAACATATACAAAACACATTCGATAATAATACGTTTCAGTCTGTGGAGATTTTAGCAGTATGCCTCATTCTATAGTCTTAACTTTATCAACACAATTTAATACTGCGGCTTTCTATGTTAATACAGTCTTTCTTCCATTGTTTGCAAACATCTGGGTAACTGTTCCACTATGGGATAAACCCACTGGTCACATGACCACGATGCATCTCCAAAAGGTAGTGATGTCTTTCTTCATTCTCAAATTAATTAAGTTCTGATATGTTCAGATAGGAAAAAATAACTGGATCTTTTTTTTATATCTCAAATTTATGTTTTTAATAAGGATATTTTTGAACAGAATTGAGCTTCAATTATATTGAGGGCTTTAATTAACATAACTAAGCTCTAAATATGTTTAGACACTCAAATCTAGGTAGGTCTACCTTCATGAGGCCTTTAATTAACTGAATTGAGCTCTAAATATGTTCAGACTCTCAAATCTAGGTTAGTCTACCTTCACGAGGCCTTTTATTAACTGAGATGAGCTCTAAATATGTTCAGACTCTCAAATCTAGGTTAGTCTACCTTCATGAGGCCTTTTATTAACTGAACTGAGCTCTGAATATGTTCAGACTCTCAAATCTAGGTTAGTCTACCTTCTTGAGGTCTCCTATTAACTGAACTGAGCTCTGAATATGTTCAGACTCTCAAATCTAGGTTAGTCTACCTTCTTGAGGGCTCCTATTAACCGGAGTGAGCTCTGAATGTGTTAGACCCTCAAATTCATTTGAAATCATATATGAACTGACAGGACAAGGGAAGTCCATTTCTCCCTCCCGGAATCAAGGACACACATGAGGACAGTATCTCTGACAACACCACTCCTTGGTTTGACACCTCACAGCCTATGTTTGTTACTCGCTAGAAGCGCTGCGAGTCGATGGTCAGCATATCTTTCCTTCCCGCAAGCTGTTGGACGAGTGGTGCGTAAGGCTGGAGTCCACGCTGTCGCAGCTCTCTAGCTCGTAGTCTTGTAGTTGGCAGTCAGAAGCACGCTCGAACTGGTCGCCACTATCACAGCTGGCGGAAGGAGGTGGAGTTGCCTCACTAGGACCTAGGCAGTAACACATATCGCTACAGAATTACGATCCAAATATTATGTTTGTCGCAAATAACACAAACTAAGTCTTCCATTATCTTTACCACTATCATTTTATTATGTAAAAAATTTTGTTTGTTTTCTCTGGAGAACATTTATATACACTCATTCGATTTGTCCTTTATATTAATATAAAAAATATATAAATTTAGCAATAAATAACCGGAAAGATTAGTACTGTGGGTCATGAGTCTGACTAAGAAGATTGGTTCAATCCCTACTTGCTGCACAATTTTTTTAAAATAGGGATTCTCATACCTTCCAGACAAATAATTATCTTCACTTAACTGTTATTTATTGTGTCTAAACATAATGATACTAAGACTAACTAGGAGTGTCTGGTGCAATCTTTGCGCTCCTCTTGCTTGGCTCGGGAGTGGGGATAATCCCCAAAGATGTACTAGGTTGGTAGCATTGGTCCACACACAGACTAGGGGTCATCTCATTGGGGGTGGTTGACCTGCTGATGCGGCCTTCCCTTGCCGAGGAAACTCCTCCGGATATCTGCAACATTTCATTCGAGTCAAACAATGTTTTCATAACATTAGCATAGCTTGAAATAAAGTTTGCAAATATGGTTATATTTTTCCATTGTGAGCGGTGTCTCGCCCACTGGGATAAATGACAGGTCTAAGATATTAAGACTTTTATTGCACATAGCGATTGTTGAGCAATATGATTAGAAATTAAGATGTAGAGGCAAGAGTTGGGCTACAGGGGGTACATAAGATGGTAGAAGAAGCTAGGGTGATAGGGTATGCTCATGTAATGAGGATGTAAAGGTAAATGATCATAAGAAAAGTGATGGAGTTTGGAGGGAAAAGACCACAAGAGAGACTAAGAAAGAGATGGGAGGAGCAGAATACAGCAAGTGTGCAAGGGAGAAGAGAAGACTAGCAGAAGGATAGGATATGAGGTATTTTATTAAAGTGACTGAGCCACAGTCTGGAAAGAGTTCATGATGATATATTTGTCCTGGCCAGATGCGCAAGGGGAATGGCTTTCTATATGTGATTTTATGCATCTCTGCACACTTTTAGGGTTGCATTTCCTCCTAAGCTTCCTTCCTCTTCCTTACCATTCATATTTAGTTGTTATTAGTAACACTTTGAGTCAAATGCCTTAACTCAGTTGGTAGCGCATCTGCCTAGTGAGCTAAAGTCGCTGCCGGAATCACACTAACAATGTTCCTGTGTTTATAAAACGGGAGCACACTATGTTCCCATGTTTATAAAATGGGATCACGCTAACTATGTTCCCATGTTTATAAAACTGGCTCATGTTAACAATGTTCCTATGTTTATAAAACGAGATCACCCTAACAATGTCACTTATAGTGAATAAACTGTACCTGATGTTGGGCCACTTGAGGGCTCTGAGTGTCCAGGTTGCGACGCTGCATAGCATCAGAGTTGTCCAATCCCACTACCTCCTCTATATCCATATGAAGTATGCTCTCCTGGCTGCCAGTGAACTGAAAACACAAGTCCCATCTTTCTATTATGGGCTTTGGTGGCAAAATATCTTTGAAAGCAGTGTCAATGAGTGTTATTCAGCTAAATTTAATCTCAATGAATATTCTATCGGACATTTACAAACATTATTTTAAAATTTTTTGCAAGGGAGGGGTGTTGGAGTAGCCTATGGTACATTAATATGTCTTGATAACACTTGTTGAAATGTTATCGACATTCATCTTATACCAGAATAGAAACTAGTTTTATGTATTTGATTATTTTTAATATCAATTCCTGTCAAGGTGATAGATTTTTAAGTTGAAACTGGGATAAGCATACTTCTTTTTTTTTCTGAAATATGAGTATGTTTAAAATATTTATGGAATAAAATAGCTATATTATTATTATTACTATCCGTGTAGCGACATTAATTATTACAGTTTCTTGCAAGCCTGCTGCAAAGAGTGTACTTTGTTCAGTAGAATTTATATTTTTTTTTTTAAAGGTATTTTAGTTGGCAGTAAGGTATCGCATAATATGGGTTGTTGGCCATTTACTGTATTTTTGTTTATCCTGTTAAATTATGTTCTATGATATTTTGAATTAGCTAAACCAAGGATGGAGAACCTGCATCCTTTTCAAATATTTTATAAACTATACATTGTCAAACAAAGTATATTTTAATTAATTAAAACCCGCCTTGGTGGCGTAGGTAGCTAACGTGCTGGTCTCGTGTCGAGCTAAACTGCCGATGACAGGAAGATCGAGGTCCGAATCTCAGTCAGGTGAACTTGGGGTGGTTTTTCCTAGATGGTTTTCCACTTTCCCTCAACGCAAATGCGGGTTCACTTCCTCTAAAATTCAACCTTCCCTATTTTTAATCCATTAGCCTAACTAGTACATAAGCGAATAACCCAAATGGGTAGTAAGACTCGGTGTTAAAAAAATTAATTAAAACCTACTTTGGTGGCCACGTGGTCTAACGCGCTACTATCACAGTAGACTAGACTGCCAATTACAGGGAGATTGAGGTTTGAATCTCGGTTGGGTGTATTGAGGGTGGTTTTTCCACTCCCCCTCTACACAAATGCGGGGACACTTCCTATAAAGACGTCACGATACCTGTTTATCTTAATTCCGATTATCAATTCCAATTCTTAAGTTCAACCTCTTCAATTTTGAAACTCTTATTTCATTATTTTTCTAACCTCATATATAAATATTTATTCAACTTCATAGCAAAAAAACTAAAAACACAAGTCTTTTCAACAAATAGGTTCCTTAATTGAACCAAAATATATAGCAATTAACAGCAAATAAACTAATATAGAAATAATCGATTACTACTCATTCTGAATTTTTCCTTTTTTGCTTAGTTGCCAGGACTTTCATTCAGATTCCTAATCTGAAGTATTGAGAATTGTGATATTAAGATTGATTATCGATTCTTTTGATACCAGTAGAAATAGAGGGTATCGCGGTATCGACGAATTTAGTTTGACATCCCTACTATAAACATATAACCTGCCTAATCCATAAAACCATTAGCATAGTTAGTAAATAAGAGTATAACCCGTGATCTATCTATGGTTGACGCATTATATTTTGGAAACATGTATTGTAGCCTTGGCTTACCCTGCATTAGTCCACTATGGTATAGCTTATAAGATATGATCATAGTGTAATCCGTCAAGGTAAGGCTGCTACCTTTCAGAGCAAATGGAGTTTACGTGAAATGTGCGACCTTATGAGGAATATTTAAGTGACACCGTCTAATGCCTGATCTAAACTATCAATTAAGCAAACCATAACTTTTGGTTGATAGACTTTCTTGACATTGGATTTGAAACACAAATTTTGGTTTGATTCTGAACTAAAAAAGTGCCTTTTTTTCTGGTTTGTCATTAGTTAACCATCATACAACAACCTAAATTGTAGCATTTTATTTAATCTAAATTATTTAGTATGTGCAAGCAAGTTATATTAGTATATTTAATAGTTTAAAAGAACATAAATTGTATTTGCACAGTTAACTAGGTTATCTATATTTTATCTTCAAGGAAATATAAGTTATATTAGACAAAGGTCAAGAAAAATGTTGAATAAGTTTATTAAAAGAGTCCTTCACAGTGGTTTTATTTTTAACAACAAATTCCCATTAAAAAAAATTACAATCCTAATAAATAATTTTTAACATGCATTGTTGATTATAGGTTTTTTATAGCTCTCATTTTTCTATTTAAATTATTTGTCTTCAATTAATATAAATTATTAATAGAATAAGTATATGAGAGTGAAAGTGTCTTTTATAAGTGTTAAAACAAAAATACACAAGAAACACATTTTAAGAGCTAATTAAATGGAAGTCAGAAATTATTTAATATATTATTTTGAAGCTGCACAAATAGGGTTAGTAAGTAGAGACTCCTGGACATAAAATGATATTTTGAAAGACTGACGTGCATTATATAATTTGTGACTGTGCTTCACTTACGTGTAGGGAATTTGAGTGTGCTTCCTGAGTGCAGCATACTTCCTTTAAAAATAAAAAAAATATCCCACCAGCCCTGAATATTGATAAATATTATGATTTAAACTAAATAGCTATGCATAATAATATATTTGTCACCATCTACCTACTATAAAAATGTTATTTAAAAATGATTGCTAATAAAAGACTAATTGGTAAAAACTAATATATGGCCTAATCTTTTATAAATTTCATGTTCTATTTCAAGGTTCAGAAGTAGGATTTTTTGATAATACTGTGGCTTCAATCAGAAGGCCAGTCCGAATTACTCTTTTCTTTGTCAAAGTACCCCCACTTTGTGGAATATAAGTTATAACACCAATTAATATGTTAACTTTTGTTTAACTTGAATATTTAAAATGCAGGTATATGTGTTTATGATAACATCAACAAACATATCTCAGTCAAACACATAAAATGAAAAAAATTGCAAAAAATAAATTTAGCGATTAAAATGTCTCGAAGGCAATTTATTGTTGAGCGTTGAATTAAAATGTGGGATTTGCTTCGTTGACAAACCGTTTGCTCATCTAAATCGACAGCTAGTGTAAGAGAGAATACAAAAGATTTATCCAATTGAATAGTTTGTTTGAAAAAAATTCATTACTTCAAGATACTCCTTAATTAATAAAGGAAACAGTATTTCTAACCTTAGCGAGCCACATCATGGAGTACACGAGCCATAAAATAACATTAAATATTTTATAAAACTTAAAATGGACTAAAAAAAAAAAGCTCCATGGAGCAAGCAAACTGCTGAAGATAGTGCCAACATTTGCGGATAGAGGGTGTCATGTGGTCAACACAACAATCCCTCTGGCCGTTAATTTAAGTTTTCTAGACCAAAGCCGCTATTTATTTATATAAAGTAGCTCCTCATTTGTTACACGTGGCTGAGTTTGCCCCTGTTCTAGAACCACTGCTTCACATAAGGCAGTCGAACGAAAAATATATATTCAAACATTTATAGTAAAATGAGTGGATGTATTTACTTGTTAAATGTGAAATATTTTATGTTAGCTGTGCACCCTAATAAAGTGGGGTGGAAAGGAGTGCCAAGCTAACGTCGGTATTTTGGCAGTTCTTATGATAAAAAAACTTTTTTTTGTTGCCAAAATAGATCAAATATTGCTAAAGTAGTTTTTTTTTTACACGTAGTAATTAATCTCTAACAGTTCTTGAATATTTGTCATGGGCGTAGCGATATTTGACAAGACATTTTTTTAATGAATAGAAAAAGTCCTGGTTCAATGTTGCTATGCTCATGACAAATATTCAACCTGTTGATAACACCATATGTAGAAAATTAAACTATACGTTTATAATGGAGTGATATTTATTTATTTTGGTCAAAAAATATAATTTGCTAGAAAAACTGCAAAAACACTGCTCCTAACTCGCGTCTGCTACACTCTTACCTCAATTCGTGTCCCCTTCCATCCCCCCCAATAAGAGGGGGAAGATTGTGACCGTTTCTTGAGAAGCTCCTTAAAAAAAGGAAGACCTATACAGGCGGATTTCCAAATAACTAAACCTGTGACGTTCTGTTCACCTGTTATATATCTGCAAAGATTGCAAGGCGGTATTTGCTACCGGGTGATCAATAACACGGCAAAGAATCCCCACAAAGCTATTATAAGACACTTGCACACTCACCACGAAGCCATAGTGCTTGAGGATATCCATCTTGCACATGGGACAGGTGTGATGTTCGAGCAACCAAGGATCTATGCAGGTCTTGTGGAACTCGTGTCTGAAACACAATTCAACAGTGAGCAACCCGCTACTCGAGCAGTACACTAGACTGCCGAAGACGGGGAGATCCGAGGTTCGAATCTCGGTCGGGTGTACTAAAGTGTTTTTTTCTAAAATGGTTTTCCGTTCTCCCGCCACGCAAATACGGGTAACTATAGCCATCATCATCCATAAAATCATTAGCGTAGTTAGTACATAAACGAATAACCCAAACGGGTAGTAAGACGCCATGCTAAAAAAAAACAGTGTGCATACATACTCAAAGCATGGTAGTACTATAATAATTGTGTGTGTGTGTGTGTGTGTGTGTGTGCGTCTTACTACCAGTTCAGATTAAGGCCTATGTACTGATTACACTAATATGTTAGGAATTAGGAAGGTTTAATTTAAAGGAAGTACACCCAAATTTACATGGAGGGAGAGTGGAAAACCACCTGACAGGGAATGAACCCCGATCTCCATATCTTTGGCAGTCTAGTCTAACATAGTACGATAGTTGTTGAATTTAGAGGATGTGTTTTTCGTGAAGGAAGAATGGAAAACCCTTTAGTGAAAAAAACACATCCTAATTACACCTGACCCGTCTTCGATGGCCGCTTAGTATAAGACGTACCTCTCACAATAGACTAGGCTGCCGATGTCGGGGAGATCAGGGTTCGAGTCCCGGTCGGGTGTGATGGGGATGGTTTTTCCTAAATGGTTTCCCACTCTCGCCACGCAAATGCGGGTACGCTTTATATACATTCAAGCTTCCTCATCCCTAACACATTGGCATAATTAGTACATGAGTATATAACCCAAACTGTAAGTAAGACGCGATGCTAATAAATAAAATATAAATATTATAATTAAAGTATAGGATCTGTGTTATATAACACTGTGGTGTATCCCTCCGCCCCCAATGTAACACCACGTATTTTTATTCGGCCCGCAACTATAATTATTTATTTACGAAAAGAAATTTGTGCTAAAAATACCAGAATTAAAAAAGATATATATATATTCTTATGGAAGAATATACTATTTATATAAAACACGCCATGAACATTTATAAGAAGTTTTAAGAATCTAAACTACTAACTTTACACCCGAAATTAATTAAATGATCAAAGATTTGAAGAAAGAAAAAAAAGCCTTTCGTATATTTAAGTTCCGTTTTATTGGATAGTCACTTATGTTTGTAAACTATCTTCCTTTTTTTAATGTTTTAAATGTAATTTTATAATAACTAGCGTCTCCAGAAAAATTGTATTTTAATCGGAGGCCCTTTCTCAATGCTGGCCTTGAGCCCAAAATTTTGCCTAGGCTTGATATAAATATCAAAGCTCCCTCTTTCAACAACCTTACGTGGTTTGCGGTCTGAATGACCCCCTACCTGCAGGGCAGTATCCTGAGCACGTCAGACATCCTGTACGGCTCTATACAGACAGCGCAGCACTCCACGTCTTGCAGCTCTTTGTCTCCAGACTTGATGTTCTTGGTTGGGATCTTGGAGAGGGCCTTCTTCGCGGCGCTAGACAACCTCTTCTGGAACAACAATTGAATACATTTTATTTTTAAACTTTTCGATTACAACTCGACAGAAACATGCATCGATGGACTCAATATATCACTATCGTAATAGACTGGATTGTCGATAACGGGGAAATCCTGGTTCGAATCCCGGTCAGATATATTTTTAAAAATTACCACCGCGTCTTAGGCCTACTAACCGTCCGGGTTATCCGCATACGTAATAATTACGCTAATATGTTAAAAAGGGATGAGAAAGCTCGAATTTATAGGAAGTGTACCCGTATTTGCGTGGAGTGGATAACCATTTAGGAAAAAACCACACTCAGTATACCCGGCTGGGATTCGAACCCCGTTCTCCCCGACATCGGCAGTCTAGTCTATTGCGAGAGTGACGCCCTAGTCGAAGCGAGTCAGATGTTTAGGTTTTATGAACAGTTAAAGTTTCGAAGCAGTGACTATGATGTGAAGGGTACAGGGGAAAAGTCAAATTCATTTGCCAGAACATTCATGTCAAACTCCACAAGGATCACAGCAAATACTTTTACTAAAATTGATCTAAATATGACAGAGACCTCTTTAAACCATAATCTAAAGTGCAATATAAAGGTTTCTTGACTGTCTCACAGATGGCAGCACTAGCTCAATTGAAGTTAAAATTATACTTTACCCCCTTTGGCCCTCACATTGTCGATGTTTAAAGAGTTGTGAAAAGTGACCTCTGACTCATGACCTTTTGTCTTAGCTTAGCAGAACAAAACTTTCAAAATAGTCCTGGAAAAAACACAGATAATAAAAATAACGTGTTTTTTTTAAAGTGGTGGCGATATTGGTAAACTTGAGATAAAAAAACGGTAAAATGTCAAACGCAAGTAATGGAGTTGTGTCTTTATTCCACGTGAACAATGGCCACGCGTTGTCCCAGGCAGGGGAACCGCTCGCCAGTTTCACCAACACGACGACGATGATGATGATGATAATAATAATAATAACAGCTGCGCGCAGTCTAAAATATCCCTCAGCCATCCCGCATTGTTAGGACAGTCTTGGACGGGAGCCCTCCACGGTTCTTCTATTTTCGTTTCAGAGCGATCAGTTGGTCTTGACATTCAAACAAGCACTGCGCTGCCATTCATCAATCGGGCAGAGAACACTGCTTTCCAATTATCAATTGAACAGATAACACTGCTAGCCAATTATCAATTGAACAGGGATAACTGCTTGTCAATTATCAATTGAACAGGGACAACTGCTTGCCAATTATCAATCGGACAGGGACAACTGCTTGCCAATTATCAATCGGACAGGGATAATTGTTTGCCAATCATCAATCGGGTCAGGGATAACTGTTTGCCAATCATCAATCGGGCAGGGATAACTGTTTGCCAATCATCAATCGGGCAGGGATAACTGTTTGACAATCATCAATCGGGCAGGTATAGATGTTTGCCAATTATCAATCGGGCGGGGATAACTGTTTGCCAATTATCAATCGGGCGGGGATAACTGTTTGCCAATCATCAATCGGGCGGGGATAACTGTTTGCCAATCATCAATCGGGCAGGGATAACTGTTTGACAATCATCAATCGGGCAGGTATAGCTGTTTGCCAATTATATATAGGGCAGGTATAGCTGTTTGCCAATTATATATCGGGCAGGTATAGCCGTTTGCCAATTATATATCGGGCAGGGATGAACTTCTTGCCAATTATCAATCAGGCAGGGATAAACTGTTTGCCAATTATCAATCGGGCAGGGATGAACTGTTTGCCTGTATCAATCAATCAACCAGGGAAAGCTACGTCATCATTTATCAATTTGGCAAAAAGAATTACGCTATTAATTATTAATCAGACAAGGTGAAACCCGTTATCATTTAGTAATCATAAGGAACAACTATTTATCAAACCTTGTTTATTTATAACTATCTCGGATCAAAGCGTTCCTAGTTTATAAACCGAAAGAGCCTAAATAAACATTTATATCTAAAGATTTACGCTTCTTGTGTGAAATTAAGTGATCATGCCCTCTAAAGCGGTGATTTTAACCTTTTTCAACTTACGGCACAGTGAACATGCCACTAAAATTGTCAAGGCTTATCACTTTTTTAAGGAGAGAAATATTATCATTTAAAAAACCTAGTAGGGCTACTAAAATTATGTTTAGTACGAGATAAATATCTAAAATATTTATCATTGTAATATATTTCAAAATAATGTTTATCATGGAATTGCAAAGTTTTATTATAATCTTTTTTTCCCCTCGCCTACTTTCTACCTTCCCTTAAATTTCCGCGGCACACTAGTTGAAAAAAAACGCTACTCTATAGAGTAATGATTAATGACATGCTGTACCTAAAGCCAACAAACCAAATCTTCAAAATATCTCCTTTCAATGTGTATTGAAATTGAAATTTAAGAAAAAAACTCCCCTAGTAGATTTATGATCTCAAATTGTTTACCAGAGCAAATAACTTGGTTGTCAATGACGTTCAACCAAACATTAAAACAGTAGCGCCTGCCAGGGCAGCTCATACTCTACCAAACACACCGCTGAAACCTGGGTTGCATCTCTTTAGGAGAGTCCTCAAAGTATAGCTTATACGCGGTTGGAAGGGTGTTAGGCGACAGCTAGCGGAAGAATCTTTATTGCAAACATTGAAGGAAAGTGACTGTCAAACTATTTGTAAATTATTATTATTATTATTATTATTTGCTTAATAATACTATATTATCAATATAAAGTGTTATCAAACGATTATAATAACAGTGGCCGAAGGATTACTGTATAATAGGCTTATTTAAAGAACAAGATATATAAGTAAAACTTTTTTTCCGTGGTTGTGGCGACAATATTATATTATAGTACATGAAATAATAGGTTAAAAAGTATTATAGTCAAAGATGTATCTTGTTATAACTGGCCACAAAAAAAAAATATTTTTAACAGCTTAGAGAAATAGCCATACAAAATATTACTTTAGAAATAAAACGTTTTTTATTTTGTAAACGGTGCATGAACACATCCAAAGACGGTTTATATGACGTCATAAACCACCCTTTTTTTCGGCTGGCTCGCAATCTTAATTTATGAAGAGAACGCCGCCGCTTAGAAGCTTTCGTTTATAAATCATTTTTAAGTAATCATAAACGCCGTTTTCACATAAAAAAAACATCCACATCATAATTTTCATAAGTTCATGTTTCAATTTTGTAAAAACTGTTTGAAAGAAAAAAGTATTTAACACTTTTTTTAGCACCGCGTCTATACCCATTTGGGTTATACGCCTATGTACTAATTATTCTAATGGGTTAGGGATTAGGAAGGCTTAATTAGGAGGAAATGCACCCGAATTTGTGTGGGGAGAATATAAAATCATTTAGGGAAAACCACCCTCAGTACACCCAACCGGGATCGAACTCCGATCTCCTAGTATTCGGTAGTCTAGTCCAACACAAGAGTAGCGCGTTAGACCCCACGGCCACCGAAGCGGGTCTTAAGCTTTTTTTTTGTGAAAGTTTTGGCTGCCAAAAATGACAAATTAACATATTATGGTATTGCAGATCATATAGTTTGGCGGATAGATACATGGCAACTTTTCCTAGCTGCTCCTACTTACCACCCTTCCAACCACGTATGAGCTATAAACGTACAAGCTCGCCGATAGACTGACAAATGCGTTGATCTTTTAATGCTGCTTCTTTTTTTCTTTTCTTTTTGACGATGCGAGGCCGCGTAGGTTATATTACAAACGTCCATAATTTTTTTTAATCTTTGATGATCAACATATTTTATATTTTTATGTCTGTTTTTTTTTCCAACAATAACAAAAACTAGAAAATTTTCTTCAATTAACATCGTTAAGGTGAAATGAAAGTCGTCACAAATCACGTTGGGTTTAAAACTTGCGTCAACACAAAGGTTATTATTAACAACCGCAAAATAAAGATTAAAATAAGTTTCAGGAAAACTTCGCAAAGGTCGCGACAAATGTCGTCACCCTACGCCGAAAATAAAATACAACTAATGGAATCTTTATTCAAAATATATTTTTGTTTGGAAAGTGTTACATACTCAATAAATACAGGAACTGGAAAACCAGAGGGAAAAATCACTCATAGCCCCACCAGAGAGATTCGAACCTCGACCCTCCAGACACAGGCAATCAAGCTTCTTGCAAGCCTGATACAATCAACCACCAGTGTAGGGCTGTCTTTATTATTATGATTATTATTATTATAATAAACGACAACGGTAGCAGTAGGGTGAGCCAGTCAACTTTCCTAAAGTCAATTTGCCAGCCATTAGACCAACTTCCCTAAAGTCAATTTGCCAGCCATTAGACCAACTTCCCTAAAGTCGATTTGTCAGCCAATGGACTAACTTTCTTACAGAAGATTTGCTAGCCAATAGACCAACTTCCCTAAAGTAGACTTTCCAACCAATAAACCAACTTCCCTAAAGTCGATTTGTCAGCCAATGGACCAACTTTCCCTAAAGTCGACTTGCCAACCAATAGACCAACTTCCCTAAAGTCGACTTGCCAACCAATAGACCAACTTCCCTAAAGTCAACTTGCCAGCCAGTGGGCTAACAACCCTAAAGTCGATTTGTCACCCAATGGGCCAACTTCCCTACAGTCGATTTGCCAACACGTGGGCTAACTTCCTTAAAGTAAATCTGCCAGCCAATAGACCAACTTCCCAAAAGTCTATTTGTCAGCCAATGGGCCAACTTTCCTACGGTAGATTTGCCAACCAAAGAGCCAATTTCCTAGCATTTTATTTGACAGCCAATGACCTAACTTCCCTACAGTCAACTTGCCAGCCAATGGGACATATTGACAGGTGCAAAAGTTACTATAACCACCCGTGATGTTTTCAAACGCCAAGGCCAAATGTTTTTCTACATCAAAACTACACCACCACGAGCCACCACAGCTATAACCTCCCTCATCACCCTCCCCTTCCCTTCAAACCCCCAAAATAAACATTAATATAGCTCTCTGTTGCAAGAACGAAGCTGAGTGGGCCGGTAGTGTGAGTGGAGTAGTAGTGTCGTACCTGAGCGCTCAAGATTGTACTACTGCGCCACTCATTTTCGTTCTCCCAAACTACCCCAGGTGTCAAATAAAAAAGCCCAACATCTGGCAGTTCAAATCTAGTTTCTCAGCACACAGTGAAGGCATTCTATGATTATTTTGATAGGAAACCCGTTCGAGAAGGGCCTTCTTTCGTATCAGAATCCTACTGTATAGTATTATTTTGATAGTGTAAAAGGCCTTATAGAACGGTAGTAGGGAATCTGTTCTGGAAATGGAAGTCCTTTTATCCTACCAAAATACTAGTCTACAGTAGGATTCTGGTACGAAAGAAGGCCTTCCAGAACGGTCTTCCTACCTAAACCAGGTTATAGGTAGGTCCTTCCAGCATGTAGATACAAGGCACGTGCATGCTTCCCTACCACGTGCGCAGTCCTGTTCTCCTTGAACTAAAGCCACGATTGTAAGCACAGTCCTGACGACCCAGGATAAACCAACAACGCTCGCTGCTAAGGGGCGGCGCACTTCCAGACTTGTCACCTACAACCCTGTGCCCTAAAACTGAAGGAGATGTGTGTGTGCCACTGCGTCTCACTATTCGTTTGGGCTATACGTTATTGTACTAATTACGTTAATGTGTTAATAATTAGGAGGTTGAATTTAGAGGAAGTGTACTCGCATTTGCCTGGTGAGGGTGAGAGAGAGAGATAGTGGAAAAATATTTAAAGAAAACAAAATACTCTAAGTACATCCGACTGGGATTAGAACCCCGATCTCCCAATCATCGGCAGTCCCAGTATATTGAAAAAGTGACGCACTAGACCAGCTGTCGGCAACCTAAGGCCCGCGGGCCAGATCCGGCCAAACAACGGATTTTATCCAAGCCTGTAAAAGATTTAGCAAACCAACAAATTGTTTTTAACGATAGACTAATAACTTATAACATTATGAGAGATATGAGCTTGATTATTTTTTTTTTCAAACCGGCCCACCAATTTTTTTTAGCCCATAACTATGGCTCGCAATATCAAAAAGGTTGCCAACCCCTGCCATGGATTGGGTCTCGGTTCTAGTCAATCATCTATTGCTGCCGGCGCGAATTTGGCGATGGCGGTGAATTTATACCCTTTAAACTCACAGAATATAAAATGCGATAAAACTGAAACTAAAACAAAATGAGAACTGACTAAGGGTGATAAACGCTAACGTGTCTGACATGTCAAAGAAATTAGAGTTTAATCCAAGGTCGGGTTCAATATCACATTATTTTTGCATCGCTTCTCCAGACGATTAGCTAGATTATGTCACTGGCATTTGGCACACTGCCTCAACAATTTAGCACATAAAAAAAATCGACAAAAGATTGTGTGAAAATAAACATGTTACGTAAATTTGTAGTTAAAATATTTTATTTAATGCTCTTGTACCCCCTATTTTTTGTTGTATCTTTGAAAATATCGTCTGATTTAGATAGAAAGGAACATTTTTGATTGTTTTGAAAATTACTAAAAACATTTTCACATAATTTATTTGTTAAGTCATGTGATCTTAAATTGTCACTCTGTATAGATAATATCAGTATTTGTAAAATAACCCCAACACTAAAGTAAAACCGAATGGGTAGTAAGACGCTGTTCTAAAAAAATAAAACAGTGTTAAGTTATCAATAGTACAATAAATGTTATGATGCATCGTACATAATTTATCTCTCTTTTATCTTAAAATTAATATATTTACTAAAAACTCGTAATATTTGTGAAACGAAATCGTTCCACCAAAGATCATAAATTAAATAATATACACTGGTACATCAAAGCGCATAACAATCCATTTCAATTTAAAGGAGCTCCATAAAAAAATCGAAACGTTTCCTTGTAGCGCAGAAATTATTGGTTTTATAAAAATATATTTCAAATAAAATATTTTTATTTTTGATAGTATAGTTGTATGTAAGCTATTTCGTATCTCAAATAGTTGCGGAGAAATGAATAAATTTGAAAAGTTCCGCTTATGGAAAGTACCCTCAAAGTAATTTTTATTGGAAAACGAGAGTAGCCATTTTGTTTGTAACGTTAAACAATACCTACTTACAAAATTTAATAAAAATCGTTATAGCGGATATTTATAAAAAATAGAGATTTTCTCTTTTTTTTTTACTTCAGTAAACTATCCTTAATTTTAGGGTTATATATCTAATTTTAAAAAATCCCTCGGGGGAACCCTATGCAAATTTTAGATACCAAGTTTTAGTCCGATCGGTAAAATGGTTTCGGCTTTAGGCAGAGACAAATGGCATCGCAAAAACCACTTTTTCGGCTTCATGAGATAATGATGAAACGTCGACATTTATCAAAATCTCGAGTTCCGATTTTATTTTGATGATCACAATATTTCTCTCTCCAAGTGGTCGAGAAAAAGTAAAAAAATATGCTTGTACTTCCTAATCATTTCCTTCTTACTACAATCCTTTTTTATACTATAATGGTAGTTGCAAATTTTATACAAAATTTTGACCTCGGAGCCATATGAAATTATTTTATGGGATATCTGTGACTCTATATGGCTTCCTTACCAATGATGTTTAGAAATAGTCCCCTTTCACCTTACTGGGACATTAGTTGCTGGTAGGACATTTATAGTTAGCTCTGAATACCTCGTAGCTTCCTCGCCATCGTACCTTTCGAAGAAATAATATAAGACCTGTCGACCCCGGAGGTCTTGCGGTAAAGTTATCGCTTCGGGAATCGATGTTCGTGGGTTAAAACCCAGCCGTGATTGAAATATTATTTTTGAGCGATAAAAATCCGTAGCACAACTTCCTTCGGAGTGGAAGTAAAGCCATCGGTCCCTTGTCAAGTGTGTCATGTAAACTAACCCTGAAAGTTACGTGAAAATACCTTTCCCGGCAAAATTGGTAGGCCCTTTCACTCTCGCTCATAGAAAATCTCGTGTACTGTTAAAATCAGTCGGTTCAGAAAGTGCACGTCGAATACCTCAAATAAACAAAACAAAATATACCATGACCTCATGATTTAAACTCAAATGTCTTTAATCAATACCACATACAATCAGGTGTTGTCTAATCCCTGAATTCATTACGCCTTATCTGACAGCTAGGAAAAGTGACCAGATCTACATTCATGTATGTATTCACCGAACCATATGATCTGCAAGCTCAAATGTTGAGCAGCTGTCATTTTTGGCAGTAGAAACTTTCAAAACAAACAATTTGTTTTTATTATTGTTTTTAAACGTTTTTACATTATTGAAATATTAGGTTTTTAAAATAACCATTTGTATATTTAATTTTTTGTGTTAGTGGCGCGTTTGTAGTTTAATTAAATGCTATTTACAAATGAGAACTTCTAAAAGGCTGCCTTCTCTTCATAAATAAATAAATATAGCGAACCGAACGATTGTGGGCTTTTCCTATAAATTATATAAAAAATTATGTTATAATCTATGTTTATAAAATAATAATTTATTATTTAGTGAACTATCATAACCCCGGTTTCCAAAACCACGAAACAAAAAAAAAATCTTTCAAATACAAAACCATACAGTAATCCTTAAATAAGTTTTTGTATAATTTTTAAAATTCTTTTGATTACCTATATAGTTTTAAGAATAAAATAAAAATTATTTCAGCAAGGGTTGATTTGGTGACTTTCAATCTATGTTTGCGATTAAAAATATGTTTTAGATGATATAAAAGGCTACTCATAAGGCTAATACCAAGCCACCCCAAAGAGGGTTCTTGAGGCAGCCTGTGTATCGTTGCGGTGCTCAAAACACGGTGCGTGAGCGTGTCTTACCGAGAGCCGGTCCTTGGCGTGGATGTATCGGAACCTCTGCACGTAGTAAAAGACGAGCCAGGCCAGGGAGATGACCATGAGGACGATGAAGGAGATGGACACGAACAGCACGGAGGTTCTGCAACAACAGGACATTGTTGGTATAATACAGGGCAGCAACTGGACATTGTTGGTACAATACAGGGCAACAACTGGACATTGTTGGTATAATACAGGGCAACAACTGGACATTGTTGGTATAATACAGGGCAGCAACTGGACATTGTTGGTACAATACAGGGCAACAACTGGACATTGTTGGTACAATACAGGGCAACAACTGGACATTGTTGGTACAATACAGGGCAACAACTGGACATTGTTGGTACAATACAGGGCAACAACTGGACATTGTTGGTACAATACAGGGCAACAACTGGACATTGTTGGTACAATACAGGGCAACAACTGGACATTGTTGGTACAATACAGGGCAACAACTGGACATTGTTGGTACAATACAGGGCAACAACTGGACATTGTTGGTACAATACAGGGCAACAACTGGACATTGTTGGTACAATACAGGGCAACAACTGGACATTGTTGGTACAATACAGGGCAACAACTGGACATTGTTGGTACAATACAGGGCAACAACTGGACATTGTTGGTACAATACAGGGCAACAACTGGACATTGTTGGTACAATACAGGGCAACAACTGGACATTGTTGGTACAATACAGGGCAACAACTGGACATTGTTGGTACAATACAGGGCAACAACTGGACATTGTTGGTACAATACAGGGCAACAACTGGACATTGTTGGTACAATACAGGGCAACAACTGGACATTGTTGGTACAATACAGGGCAACAACTGGACATTGTTGGTACAATACAGGGCAACAACTGGACATTGTGGGTACAATCCAGGCCAACAACTGGACATTGTTGGTACAATACAGGGCAACAACTGGACATTGTTGGTATAATACAGGGCAGCAACTGGACATTGTTGGTACAATACAGGGCAACAATAGGACATTGTTGGTACAATACAGGGCATCAACAGGACATTGTTGGTACAATACAGGGCAGCAACTGGACATTGTGGGTATAATACAGGGCAACAACTGGACATTGTGGGTATAATACAGGGCAACAACTGGACATTGTGGGTACAATACAGGGCAACAACTGGACATTGTGGCTACAATACAAGGCAACAACAGGACATTGTTGGTACAATACAGGGCAACAACAGGACATTGTTGGTACAATACAGGGCAACAACAGGACATTGTGGGTACAATACAGGGCAGCAACTGGACATTGTGGGTACAATACAGGGCAGCAACTGGACATTGTGGGTACAATACAGGGCAACAACTGGACATTGTGGGTACAATACAGGGCAACAACTGGACATTGTGGGTACAATACAGGGCCAACCAGGCACTGTTGGTGTAGTACCGAGCATGGTAGTTACTATTTAGGGCAACAACTGGCATTGTGGGCAAATCAATACAGCACATGGCGACATCGTTACACCACAGAGAAACATCAGTATATAGACCAAAAAAAACCTGTCCTAATCTTAATTTCTAGTTGAATCTTGCACTTAAAAATGTCATTACAATAGGTATTTTCTTAAAGAAATAATATTATTATACTTTAGCCTTTCTTAAACCAAAATAAATCAATCGAAGCAACCTTAATTTATCAAAACTTTTTTTTTTAACGGAATTTTGGGTTTGCGACCAGGTTGCTGTACGTATTTTTATCTTTAATTAAAGCCTCATTTCCTTTTGTACTTTAAACCAACCAGTGTTGAATATTTGGCAGCGTTTCAGTTCTAGAAGAACTGGCCAGCTATGACTGTCACCATTGTCGTCACGTGAGGGGTACCAAATTAAATTCAACCCTTTTTTTTTAAAGGACATTTCACATTTTAAGAATACACAACCCATGCCAACGTTGGTTTTATAAAACAAAACAAACAAGGGATTTATGTGTTATGACTGATTTGGTCAGTCAATATAATATTCATTCAATATAATAATCAATAAACCGCGTAACGCATTTTCTGACTTTTTTATTTTACCCTCCCTTCTATGTAACACCAAGTAGATATTTGACCTGTGTTAAGTAGCGTTCCTCATCAAGAGTAAATGTCGTTATTTCATAGGGAAGCTTTTGTGACGCTATAAGAGGGACGCAACCCGCCTCGGTGGCGTAGTTGGCTAACGCGCTAGTCGTGTTGAGCTCGACCGCCGAGGACGGGGAGACCTAGGTTCGAATCTCGGTCGGGTGAACTGGGGTTGGTTTTTCCTAAATGGTTTTCCACTCTCCCTCCACGCAAATGCGGGTTCACTTCCTCTAAATTCAACACTCCCAATTCCTAATCCATTAGCGTAATTAGTACTTAAGCATATAACCTGAACGGGTAGTAAGACGCGGTGCTAAATAGTAAATAGTAGTAAGAGGGACGCGGATGTAAATAATACTAAGAATCAGAAGTTATCTATACGTATGTTCGCTAACGCTGAAAACATCAACAGTAATATTATATTTTTAACAGTAGAATTTAGGTATAAGATCTGTGTTACGTATCACTGCAATGTATCCAGCTTCCCCTCCCCCCTCCCCCATGTAACACCCTGTAAACATTAACGCTCCCCCCTCCCTCACTCAACAGCATTACGTGGTTTATGGATTACCTCTTTAGAGTTTATCTCATGGTTGGAAACTTAGGTACGAAATTACGCTCGAACCAGAAAACATACAAAAGTACGGTTATCTGAATTCTTCAGTTGTCAACAGAAAAATTGGGATGAGTGAAAGCGTTTTATTTTTTTTATTTTAAGATAATCTTTTTTTCAATTAAGTGGTTTTTTTTTTAATATGGTGAAACAGTTCCACTGGTCTCTCTATACCACTGTTTTTTTAAAGACGAATATAGAAAACATCACCACTATGGGCCAGTTTCATAGTCAGATTTAGTACGCCTCAAGTGCGGCGCTATACTAAATACAAGACGTCACCTACCTGAAATTGAATGGAATGGGCCAGTTTCATATGCGAAACTGGCCCATTCCATTTTGGTCAAGGTAGGTGTCGTCCTGTATTTAGTATCGACTCGCACTTTAGGCGTACTAAATCTGACTATGAAACTGGCCCTATGTGACGCCTAGTTCAGGCTGTATCACCTACCTAAGTTATGAGTGACGTGGGCTCTTAATAAAGTATACCCTATTTGTTATTGTATAACTCTACTAAGGTTTAGGTAGGCCTACTCCAAAGTCTCTTTGACACTGTCTATAACACCCGAACTCCGCGCTCTTGACTTGGCTGCAATCAAATTTTCATAGGAAGGGCCTCATGATGAAAGCTAGAATATTTTTTTTTTTTAGCACCACGTCTTACTAGTCGTTCGGGTTGTACACATATGTAGTGATTATTACGCCAATGTGTTAGGGATTAGTAGAGTTGAATTTAGAGGATGTGTACCAGCATTTGCGTGGAGGAAGCGTGGAAAACCATTAAGGATAAACAGCCATCAGTGTACCCGATCGGGATCGAACCCCGATCTCCCCGGTCTATTGCGAAAGTAGTACCTTAGACCATGCGGCCACCGAAGCGGGTCTAGAATAGTTACTAGATCTACTTTCACGTATTCATATGTCAAGTCATCTTACCTGCAGGTGTCACTTTTGTTAGATATTATCAGTAACTATAAAATAATTAATAATATAGTAAAATGTTATGTTGGCTGCAAAAAAGTTTGTATTTTCTAAAAGAACCTTCTTATGTAAATTGGACTCTATATAAGTAACATTCAGATTGTTTTGAGAATCAAAATATTATGTGTGCTTTTATTTATTTTATTCTTAAGAAAGGTATATTAACTATTTAATCCATGGACATTAGGATGACAAGTGTAATGAAAAATAACTGCACGAGCATCCTCTGGGAGAGAGAATAGAAAATCACTTTAGTAGAAAAACCATTTAACCTGCGTCGGTAGCCGAGCGATTTAAGGCGTAACTCTAGCAATATATTGGACTGTAAATAACGGGGATATCATGGTTCGAATCCTTTTTCAGGTGCGATGACAGTTTTTCCTAAAAAAAAATTCCACTTTTACCTCCATGCAAATGCGGGTAGACAAACCTCCTATATACATTCAATCTTCCTCGTTCCTAACACATTAGAGTAATTAATGCATATTCTAAAGCTTAAGCGGGTAATAAAACGTGGTGCTTAAAAAAACAAACTAAAAAACAACCCTTGCAAGGTTCGAACGTCGCGAGACAGACAGGGCAAACTTCCCACAAATAATTCAAGGCCACAACTAGATAGAGTTTGGCTCTCACCCCAGTTCGTCATATAACAACTCCGAGCCTTGGCAGAGGGGAGAGCTACCAGGTAAACTTATGTCGACACAGAAATAATAGGTATTTTAGAGTTATTTTCTGAAAAATCTAGTTCGATTCTTGGCTTGCGTTGGGCTCAGTTGGATACTAGGTTTCACCCGAGGTCTAGACTAGGACTGTACAGAATACCAGCAAGATACTGTACATATTACCAGGATAAGGCTGACAAAGATATTTGGTTTCATATGCAATCAAGTTTTCTTTACAATATAAAATGTTATCATTTTATCAAATGTCTGTTCATTTAACAATAATAGCTTATCACATCTGAAATTGACAAACCTTTTAAGAAAGTCTGTTGAGTGCTACTTGTTTCTAGAGATGTGAGACGGAATATTTTCTATTATTATTTCTGTAAAATACTCTCAACTGATTAAATGGAACTAATGTAATCAAGATATAGATATTCCAAATGTCATCGTTTATACTTAAGATTAATTTATCCTAAGGGCGTTAACACAAGAAACATCATCAAACAAGCTTCGGTGGCCGCACGGCCTAACGCGCTACTCTCTCAATAGACTAGACTGCCGATAACGAGGAGATCGGTGTTCGATCCCGGTCGGGTACACTGAGGGTGGTCTTTCTTCCATAGTTTTCCACTCTCACGGGTTCACTTCCTCTAAATTCAACCTTCCTCATCCCTAAGCCATTAGCGTTATTAGTACATAGCCCGAACGGGTAGTAAGACACGTTGCTAAAAAAAAGTAGTAAGGAAACAAATGAAGGCGATCCTTTGTTGGCCCCGCTATGTTCATAAATCATACTTCGATTTTTTATCATCAATAAGTTAACTAAAATAATTTTAAGGTTGGTCCGACGTTTGTCCCCCCCCCNCCCCCAATCCTCCGTGCTTCCTATCTACCCCTCCTGCACTCCCCGTTCCCCCTACTTCCTTCTTATAGCCCACTCGTCTCTTAACACACAATATTTTGAAGAATAATCGGCTCTAGGTGCCACTTCTACAATTAAACCCCTCCACAGCAAGCCGCCATTGCAGAAAATGTTCACGAAACTTTTCCGATTCAAAATTTCCCGGAAAATGTTTATCTCTACTTGTATCAAGATTCAAGATATAATATTATTCAATAAATTTACTTTTTTTTTTACCACTGCGTCTTACTACCCGTTCGGGTTATACGCATTTGTACTAATTACGCTAATGGTTTAGCAATGAGAATGATGAGATTTAGAAGAAGTATGTGGAGAGAGAATGGGGAAACCATTTAGGGGAAAACCCACCTACTGGGATCAAGCTACGATCTCCTCGTCATCGGTAGGCTCTAGTCTATTTCTAGTGTGACGCCTTGAAGCTTAGACCATTTGACCAACGAAGCAGGTAAATTTACATTTAAAACCTGTCATAAACGATTTTAAAATATCGGAGCTGGCTATAATTACCCACCTTGATGAGAGAAGGTAAACTGTTCTATTTAAAGAAGTCCCCACAATTATTTTAAACATTGAGAGAGCTAAACAGAATATCAGTAGTTACATTAGTCACCCAAGACCCAGAAAAACAGAGTGACTGCCAAAAAATGTAAAACGACCGTCTAATTTCAGGACCACAGTACTCGTAATCTGTTTTTGTCAACGGTGGCAGCGATGGTAGTACTCACTTGTTATTGAAATTAGTTCTTCAAGGAGTTGAATTTATAATTACTTCGTTATATTTTGGAATTGACCTGTTTTGCAAAAATAACTTAACTCCAAATTAATATAAAATAAGGTTTATATTAATTTTTCTCTAACCCGCTTCGGTGGACGCGAGGTCTAACGCGTTACTCTCGCGGTAGACTAGACTACCGATGACGGGGAGATTGAGGTTCGAATCTAGGTCGGGTGTACTGAAAGTATTTTTTCTAAAATGGTTTTCCACTCTTCCTACACGCAAATGAGGTTAAACTTCCTATAAATATAGCTTCCCTAGTCCATAAAATCATTATATTAGTGGGATTAATACATAAGCTTATGATCCAAACCGAAAGAGTAGTAAGACGTGGTGCTTAAAAAAATATAGTCATTAAAGTGGAAAAAAAAAAGCGTTTGGTAGCCTACTATCAATGCTATCTTATGTATTGTTTCACACTCTTATCTTTGATGAGGCGTATTAATTAATATTATTTGTTATGTATTCGAGTGTATAATTTTATTTAAAACATTTTTTGTCATAGCAAAGATATTAAAAGGTTTTTTTAACTTAAGATGATGTCGTAGTTTCCTCGTTTTCAACGTGGCCCTTACGGTCATCTGCCTGAGACCATTCGACCATAAAATCGGGTAGTTAACATGTTAAGTTTCAAGTTATAATGTAGTTAATTTTTGGACTGCTCTCATATATTTACAAAGTCATGGCGCTCGATCACGGAGCTATAAAACACCAATTATACATCAAACATTACAATAGCATTATAATAGGCGCCCAACGCGCGACCGAAATATAATAATTGGCGCTCGATCATTGAGCTATAAATACCAGTTATATCAACAAACATTCAATTTAATCAGAATAGGCTCCCCATCGCGGGATATTAAATTATCAATCTTCTATATCGTTACAATTGGCTCCCAAAAGTGGGGCAATTAAATTATCAAATCGTCTATATCGATATAATAAGCGCCCTATCCCGTGGTAATTAAAGAATAAAACTATCGAGATCGTTACAAAGTATGAGTCGAATATTCCAAATAAGAGCTTTGAAACCAAACGTATTCCTTACACACAAGGTCTTAACTCCCAACATTGATGAAAATATGGGTTTATCCTTTCATGGTCCTGAATTGACGGCCGGAGACTGGATGTTGTGCCTGTCCTAGTCTTAAGTTAAAGTATAAGACATGTGAAGCTACAGCAGGCCTAGCAAGCCGGTAGTGGAAAATATATGGCTTGAATATTAAAATTGACTTAGCCACAGGCGGGAAACAGTAAGGGTTCGGCCAGACTGACAAGCGAGCGCGTAATCAGCAGATAGCTCTCGATAGTTGTTGACGAGGAGGCTACAAATCTTGGCTCATTGAAATGAGGGTGGTTTTTAACAAGTGATTTATTGTTGTGGTTTTCTCCTCCTCTCTCCACGCTAATGGTGATTCTTATTTTTATGATCTTACCAATTAAATTAGGCCGTTAGTAGCAAGTGTGCTAAACCTATCGATATTAATAAAAATGTCAAAATGAAAGTTTTCCTAGCACTCAATGAACCAACATACAATAATATTATATTCTGAAAATTGAAAAATGACACCTGGACACTAGACTGTACCGGGTCAATTGCGCGCGCTCCAGTCTGGCCACCTCTCATTACAACCTGTTCTATTTTATATTTTAGTCGCTTGCGCGCTCGCTCGCTCAGTCTGGCCGCCCCCTTATGGATGTAAAAATAATATTCTCGCTGCCCGGTAGCCAGGCAAGACACTAATCGATATATCCCCTTGCTAATCGATACTCCACAAAAAATGGGCCAGTTCTAATACCGCGGAGAGGTAAGCGACTAAATGATCAATTATTCAAAAGCAGTGGCAACAGTTAAAGAGGGAAGGGGTGGGACTGTAAAGTTCAAACCAATTTTAACAATTTGCAGCAATTTATATCGCTTTGTCGACATGTGAATAACCTACCGCGAGCTATATCTACTGGATTTTCAAGCGGGTGTCGAGATATTTTTTAATATTAGATTTGGTGGGAAACCTTTTGTTCCGTCTTGGTCAGCCAACTTGTGTTTTCTCTTGGTTAACCAACTTTTGTTTGAAATGAGGGACTTTATCCAATATTTTCGTTGTTATTAAACTACTATTAATGTATTTACTAGAGTTTATTGAGGTTTTACTGTAAATAATAATTAAAAATGTTATTATTTTTGAAATAATTACAATTTTAGAGTAAGTCTTTAAAACTTTTTGTAATAGAACAAGTGTATTTTTTTTAAATAAAGAAAGTACTAATGTTTTTCCAACAAACAAAAAAAAATGTTAAATAACTCAAAATTTACTAGAACTTCCTCAATTTTGAGTTATGAGGAAGTGGAATTATAAGTAATAAATTTAAAAATAAATACTAATCAACCCGCTTCGCTGTCGGAATGGTCTAAGACGTCACTCTCGCAAAATACTGGACTGTCGATGACGGGGAGATCAGTAGTTCGATCCCGGTTGGGTGTATTGTGTGGTTTTTCCTAAATAGTTTCCCACTCTTTCTTTCCACGTAAATGCGGCTACACTTCCTCTAAATTAAACCTTCCCAATCCCTAACCCATTAGAGTAATTAGTACACAGGCTTATAGCGCGATTGGGTAGTAAGAGGCGGTGCTAAAAAAAAGTGCTGACATAACCAACTGGTTCAGGAAATACACTTTAAAATATTTCTTCTAAATGAACAAAAGTTTTTTTAGCACCATGTCTTACTACCCATTGGCCATTCGGTATGTACGCATATGTTCTAATTGCTCCTTTGAGTTAGGGATGAGGTAGGTTGAATTTAGAGGAAATGTTCCCTAATATGCGTCAGGGAAAATTGTAAAACCATCCTTAGTATACCCGACCATGATTCTAACCTCCTCCCCATCCTCGGCAGTCCAGTCTATGGCGAGAGTGACGCTTTAGACAAGTGTTCCGCCAACGGTGTGCCGCGGTGGCGAACTAGGTGTGCCGTGCGTTCACAGCTCACAGCGCCACGCATCTTTGTTCAATAAGAACGGGAATGAAATTGGTTCGCTGTTCAATAAGAACGGGAATGAAATTGGTTCAAGCGGCAGCCATGCGTCGTCCACATTTTCTTAATTACTCCTCCCTACTAATATTTTAAATACATCTGACAGAATCAAAAGATTGCGCGCAAAGTTAAGAGTTATGATTTACCCAAATTACTAATGGTTCGAACGAAATCTTTCCAAAATAATGTTAAAGAAGCCGGCATAGAAAAATAACTTCAAACTTTGAAACATATGGAGTTACTTTTGGAAAAATTTAGTCTATAAGCCTACTTTCCTAATTCTGATTTATCTTACAATCGTTGGACTGGGTGCGTAATTCATTTTCTACTATCACGAAACATACCCAAAACTAAACAGTGTTTAGCAAAATAATTCAAGCTTGTTAAGTGTACCGTGAACTAAAAGAGTTGGAACCCCGTGTTAGACCATGCGGCTACCGAAGCTGGTAACATAAAAATAAAGTGTTAGACTACATATTAGAAAAACCAACATTTAAAAAATAAAGAAATCATTTCTATACATTTCGTGATTCTTAAAACCCCAAATGTTTACACAAAATTTCAACGTCTTCTCAAATCTTCCGCTGAATAAATTTAACGAGGAATCGTAAATCATGTCTGTAACGAAGTATTATACTTTAATGAAAACGTTTGAACTTATCGTAATGGACGTGCTATTGTCAGACAAATGCTTTTACAACCTTAATGCACCGCGGTGTATATCTTAGTTCTACCAACAGTTATTATTAACGAGATGTTTATGGCCTGGTTTCTAAACTCATGCCGACCTTTACGGAACGAGGTGTTGGACGGAGGTGCACGGAGGCTAGGCCCCATTTCACGACATTTGCGGCTGACGTGGTCCCAAGGTGTGTATATATATATATATATATATATATATTTTGTTATAAAGGCCATCGGCAGCGATTACAGACATTCACCTTCCAACATTTTCCACTGAATAGGGTCGATCGATATTCCGCAATATACCGCTCACTAGAACGAATAACGGGGATGACTGCATTTCACAGATCATTTCTGTTGAAGTTACTCAACGGCGGTGTCCAAAATACACGACAACGGTGAAATGGCAGTCCCTATAGCTTAGTAAAACCAGCTTCGGTGGTAGAATGCTCCAAAATCTAAATTGAACCGATTCAATGACCGAATAGTCTAAGGCGTCACTCTAGTGCTAGACTGGCCTGCTGATGATGGGTTTGAATCCCGGTAGGGTCTACCAAGGTGGTTTTCCTTTAATGGTTTCACACTCTCGTTCCAGGCAAATGCGGGTAGATTACCTCTAAAAAATGCTTCTTTCCTCATCCATGCCATGTCAAAGTAATGATCATGTATGCGTTAAACCTAAACAAATAGTATGACGTGGTGATATAAAAAAAAAGTTGTCTAAACAGGCATGTCAAACTTATTCTTGGACCTTTTGACGAGCCAAGGTACGATGTGGCCCAATTCATATTTTTATAAACGGTACAGAAATACAACATTTGAGATTTCGACATGGAAATTAGTCATTCTTGTAGGAAAGCCATCAAGTGAGATTGGTGTACCCAATTTTTACACTTTACTCACCAGAGGTATATTCGAGCACCACATATATGTGCTACTGTGAATGTGCTGAATGTGATGAGTTGTAAAGTCACCGGTGATTCTACAAAGCTACTGGTTCACTGGGGGAATGTAAAAAAATGCATTGACTATTTCACATACTCTCCGAACAGTTAACAAAATCACTGGTGAGTTTACAAAATTACCATCAACCACCAGTGAATGTTAATAAGTCACATCAATATTAGGTTTGGTTAGGTTAGTTTAGGCAAGTTCGGTTAGTTTATTTTATCTTAGGTTATGTTAAACTAAATTAGTTTAGGATAGTTTGGATTTGTGTTCTATAATTGTATCCACATACACTAGATATTTGATAAAATCACCGGTAAATGTAGATAATACAGTTCATGTTTCATACTTTCACCAAACTGCATTGGTAAATTTATAAAATCGCCGGTAAATTTAGATAGATCCTATTATTTGTTAAATAAGCCATTACTTTCGGCGATTTTATACATTCACTGGTTATTTTACAAAATAATGAATTCAGCACATTCACAAAAACATATGCAATCTTTGCCAACACAAAGAGTACATTTTATCAATGTCGACTGCAAACATATTTTTTTAAAGACCCTTCTTATGAAAATTAGACTGTGTGTCGTTTTGAGACTCCGGGACCTTGTTGCGAGGATCTTGCTAGTATATTAATAATTCTAGAAGAGGTTGATTGTTAGGTAACAAGTTCCCCGTCACAAAGTGTTGGCCGGTACAAACTGAAAAGACCCGCCCAACACCCGTCACAAGGAGGTCCGTTTTGTAACACCGCTCATCGTCACGAGAATTTAGGAAACATTGAC
>CABFWB010001715.1:131117-144087 GCA_902151455.1 Timema bartmani | reverse complement strand
AGCTAGTTCTATCCAGTCCATCTCATTACACCATATCTCTATCTTGAGCTAGTTCTATCCAGTCCACCTCATTACACCATTTCTCTATCTTGAGCAGATCCATTCTCATGTTATCCTCCCATCTGCATCTAGTTCTTTTTAATGGTCTTTTGCCATTGGGTTTGCCTGTCAGTATCCTGAACAAGGTTCTAGATTCTCCCATTCGCGCTGCATGCCCTTCTTAAAAAAATTTAGCAAAAAAAACTCAAATTTGAAATAAAATAATTAATTTTATCGAAGGACATAATTTTTTTTTTACCAAATTACAAGATTTCTTCTTTTTACATAGATTGTTTTCGAAGCGTTTTTCGTCTTCTCAAATATTTTATGATTTAAATATTGAATACATTTATTTAACTATCTATTTATGTTAGTATACGCCTACATTAAAATAAAAGTGTCATCTTTCAAATAAGACAAATCTACTCATTAGTACAAGTGAGCTGTGGTTTGAAGCATTTATGATTCTCATAACACCAATATGCAAAGAAGTTCATGAAGTGTTAATATAGTCGCTTTTAAATCTATTTCATTTTATTCAAAAACTGTTCAATGTATACAGTCCAAATTAAAAACCACCGAAAATAATAAAATTAATAAACGTGTTTTATGGTAAAATTATGGATATTTAATTCATATGAAAGACAAAATTATCCATGATGATTGCCCAAATGGATCGTTCCTGAATACAGAATATAATTTAATTACGTTTACGTTTTAGGAACTAGCGCTGTCATAATTGATATATTATGCTTTGCTAAAAATAATTAAAATGTGGTGTTATAGTTATCCAAACCTGGATAGACCAAACACTAAACTGATTCAATATAAAATATAATTTTAGGGCTAGACCACATAATAAATAACAAATTACGTTGTGGCTCATATAAAGGACTTGAATTCAAGCCCCGGTGGGGTCAAAGCTTACGATTTTAGGGAGCAGGTAGGGTGGGAGGGGGGGAGATTGGGGGAGGGTTTATAGTGATGTGATGTTTCCTAACCTGTGCAGTAATATTCCCACTTGTTTTAATTAAATTTAAAAACAAACATTTAAAATAAATACCACGGAACTTTGTCGAATTTAGGTTTGGATAAATCAAATTATTGTTTTATTTTTGTATCACAAATATTCCCACGTTAAATTATATCGTGGTATACAAAATAAATACCATAATAATAATAATAATGCAAAATTAAGCTATCTTAAAACTATTTCACGTGGAGTGATTAGAGTTTCGTATGTATCTTATGGGTGAAATTTGTATTAAATCAAAATAATTATTTGAGTACCAGAAAAATATGCCACCAATAATTTACGAGCTATTTGTATTTATTTATCTGCTAGTTTTATATTATTTGTATGTAAAATAATCAAAAATCCAAGAATATTGTTCATCTGTCACAGATACTTGTAGCGAGGTTTACCTTTTTAATAACAATTATTCATTTTAACTTATCCTATGTGTAGAGTTTTAGTAGGATGGATATAATATGTACGCCTTTTTAGAAGTAATATGTGTGTTTTGTGTATGAATAGTTGTGTTACATATATATATAAATTATTAATGTTTGAAGAATGGCCCTAACTTTATCTTTTTAATTGCTAAGGAGATAATTAATATTATTTTATACATATTTGTCCTAGTAATTATGAACATAACTATTATTTATATGTTTTTGTCATAGTAACTATAAATATAGCTATTATTTATATGTTTTTGTCTTAGTAACTATAAACAGAGCTATTATTTATATATTTTTTGTCTTAGTAACTATAAACATAGCTATTATTTATATATTTTTGTCTTAGTAACTATAAACATAGCTATTATTTATATGTTTTTGTCTTAGTAATTATGAACATAGCTATTATTCATATTTGTTTGTATGAGTAGTTACGAAAAACATTGTAATTTTAAATATTATATTTACAAACATTTGATTATTTTAAACTTAATTAAATATTGTACTAAATTTTAAACTTACAGCAGTTCAAATACATATCCATTATAATGTCCATATTTATTCTATAACAATAAGCTTTCTATATTATTTTGAATTAAAACCAGTTTATTTAGGTATGAACAACTAGCACTAGCCTTGCGAATAATACTGAGTGGTTATTTTTAAAGATACATTTTAGTAGACTAACATTTCTCCAATTTGATTTTTATTTAAGATACAAAATAATATCAAATTAAGCGTTCCAAAAAAATTAGGATTTTTAATTAATTATTATTTACAAAATTTAATTATATCAAATATACACACTGCAAAAATAATATCATAAAATATTTTAAATGGTTTATCTACGACATTCCATTTATGTTAGTTAACTTCCCATTAAAACTATACATTCTGCGTCCACAAAGGAGCAGTCGTTGCCTAATATGTTGAATGTTTTCATTAGTCACTATTCTGCATTTTATGGACTCCGAACGGTTAATTTAACCGAGTCGCTGTAGTCTATTATAGGTATTTATGTGTTAAATATGAATATAAGTACCTTTTTAATCGTCCAACTAAAATATTACAACCAGTAAAATCGACGCACTTGAATTGTGAGTCCACGCATTATGTTAAATCTACGTCATGTCCGCTGCCCCTTGTTTGTTCTGCATCTCTCTCGTTCTACCCCTTACACTCGTCGGTCGCGACGCACACCGCACTACACTGACGCCTATGGACGCCGGACGTCGCTAGATAAGGCGCTACGCAGTCTTCCCACTTCCCCTACTCTCCCTTAACAAGCGCCATGGCGAGCATTTCGTTCCCCTCCCTTTTGCTCGTAAACGTTTCCCCTACCCCTGCAGCTGTAGGTTACACCGCCGCGCAAGCGTGTGCTGCACGCGTGCCTATAAAGAAGGGGTAGTAAGGGGAGAGAACACAAACTCGTATTGTGCGGAAACCAATTGTTAAATACTTTTTTTTTTATATTTTGATTCTTGTTTTTGGACCCAAAGTACGCTTGAATTGTTCGTGAATGATTTTGATTCTTGTAAAACGTCTGATAATTTGAAATGGATTGGCCTACATTTTGAATATATGAACATAGTAATTTGAAATTTTCTCAGCATCGTTCTCGCTTGTGAGGAATGTATTATAACAGGTTATATGTAACGTTCTTATAGTTCTTAAGCACGTAATAAATGAAGGACACCCTCACATGTGTTGTTAAGCATGTTTAAATTTGTTAAATTTAATTCACAATTTTAAGTTATTTTATCTGACTGACTGAGTGAATCAGTGGTTAAAAATATCAACCACTAGTTTATGCGACACAAAAATTATATTATATAGGATGCTGATAAGAGTATTCACTGTTTGTTAATGGAATCGTCCTGCTATCCAATAAATCCATAGCTTGACGATAAGTCTCTATGTTGTATGTTAGACGTATTGGTGTCGTTAGGTTTATATTCAAGCAGTAGATTGACTCAATAAATTAGCTTAAAAATGCATATTAATACCTAATTAATTTTTTTTCTATCGTGTGTGGAGTATCTTCATGTAGTATATAGTTTGGAAGAACTGCTGTAAACAAATGGCAGAGGTTTAAGTAGGAAGAGATTAGCGGCAACTATATTTGTTTAGTCCTAAACTCAATAATTACGGTAGATAAAATCCGTCCTGAATAATCCAACACTGGAAAAATTCATTTTAGCTGATACCTTTGGAATTAGATTTTTTTAATCAGGTTAATCGTATCAATTATTTAAAAATTTATACCTTTCAGAGTTCTTGTACATATCCACAATCGACATGAGACCGACGGCTTTACTTCTCCTCCGAAGGAAGTTGTGCTACGAATTCTTAACGTTTGAACCCACGAATATCGTGTCCTGAGGCGAGAACTTTACCCCAAGACCACAAAGGTCGACTTCTCTAATATAAGAACGCAGGATGAGGAAGGTGAAAGTTCGTCAGAACTAACCTGGGGAAAAGATAGTAAAACAAAACTTTAAATCACTAATTACTAAACTAATATCCCCAATGTCCGGCTAGGAGTCTTACTCTGACCTACTCGTCAACAAAGGTTAAGTGCAATACACATCTGTCCTACAACTTTAGAGTTCATACAAGTTGAATTCCCATCTCACATTTCGATAAAATCAGTTAAGTGATTCTTTGACTCAACCTAATCCCATTTTAAATTATTAATGAAAATAATAAGGAATGAGTTTTTAAAACCATTTATGATTTTTATTCTGCATATAACATACATATTTCTGTATGTTTACTAACTGTAACTCTTTGAGGATTCATACATTCTCACAAGCACCAGCAATTGATAAAAATGGTGTCTATATACAGACATGATCTATTATAAACTATTGGAAAAAAAATAAAGTCTTGATTTTTTTCAACATAACATGGCGGTTCATACTTCAGCTTTGTCTGGTCAAACTCTTGAGTCTAACCTTCTTGGGTTCACTACCTGTGAACGCACTATATTTTATTTCCAGTAAGCCATTTGTAAACAAAAGACTGTATCAACCATGACACGACTCACAGACCATCTTATTCGCTAAACACCAAAGTAAACGTCCAACCAGAGCTTCAGACGTAGGATTACATTTTATTTATTTTTACAAACTCTTGCTTGTTCAAACTTACCACCAAATACTCAAGTCTGTCTTACCACTTCACTTATTATGGGATTACGTTTCTCTTTAACAAAATCCTTGCTAAGCCCTGATATTTTATAGGAAGCACACTTTCGATCCCCGACATTGATCTAAAATCACTTAAAATTTGACACCTATAAATGTGTCTTATTTGATGTATTAATTATAAAATTCATCTGAAACTTATCATAGCTTCCATTGATACTTCCTAATACATTACTTTATAATTGATCTTTACATTATAAGCTATACGAACTAGGAATGTAAATACAATTTTATATTTTAACTTTCAAACAGAAGTTTGCAGCTTTCAAATAACAGGCTTCCTATAAAATTCATACTTTAGTTTAAATTAGCAACCTCCAGAGTTTGTTGTTTCATCTCATTTACTGTGAAGATATCTTATCCGGGGCTATACTCTTTAGAACAAGATCATTGCTAGTTGAAACTTAGCAAATGCTTGAATCTTTAGTATCATCTCACGTACCATGATCATTGTTAGCATATCTTCGCTTTCTCTCTGTTGACTGTTGCCAAATCTCCTCGCTCTCAGCTATGTCTGAAGGTGGTGTGCTGGGGTAAGAAGGAGCTACTGGCCAAATCTCCTAGCTCTCAGTTATGTCTGAAGGTGGTGTGCTTGGGTAAGAAGTAGCTACTGGCCAGATATCATATCTCTCAGTTATGTCTGAAGGTGGTGTTCTGGGGTAAGAAGGAGATACTGGCCAAATATCCTATCTCTCAGTTATGTCTGAAGGTGGTGTGCTTGGGTAAGAAGGAGCTACTGGCCAAATATCCTCGCTCTCAGTTATATCTGAAGGTGGTGTGCTTGGGTAAGAAGGAGCTACTGGCCAAATATCCTCGCTCTCAGTTATATCTGAAGGTGGTGTGCTGGGGTATGAAGGAGCTAATGGTCAAATCTCCTCGCTCTCAGTTATATCTGAAGGTGGTGTGCTGAGGTAAGAAGGAGCTACTGGCCAAATATCCTCGCTCTCAGTTATTCTGAAGGTGGTGTGCTGTGGTAAGAAGGAGCTACTGGCCAAATATCCTCGCTCTCAGCTATGTTTGAAGGTGGTGTGCTGGGGTAAGAAGGAGCTACTGGCAACCTCGACTAACCAACGTTGTGAAACTTGTCTAATATTTAAAGGGAGATTGACCACGAGAAAACAAGTAAATAAAACGTTATTTCTCGATAGTAGACATACAGTTTCCTCAGAGATGATAGCCAGTGTAGTCCTCTCTACTTCCTCAGCTATTGAAGGACGACATAAACATTATCTCGCATTATTCCATGATGCAACTCATACGTAGGATGCATAATGGTGGATATTTTACGTATGATTAGATTGCCAGCTACAAATTGTAGGTAAACAATTCCTTGGCTCGTCGGTTACCGGTAGAACAGAGAACTCTATTTTCAACCAATGCAGATCGGGGGATAGTTGTTTCCTCTGTGTCAATAGTTTGCTCGTTGGGTGCCATTAGAAATATTCGGATGACTGAAAGAGATAATAGATTATGTATCAAGGTAGAAGGGTATTATTACTATTATCATTATCATAATATATTATTATTATTACTGCACTTTATTACCAGTGTGATGACAAACCATAGCTGTAGAGTAGGAGTTAATTATGGGTGGAACTGGAGTCAGACTCCAGCTTAAAAATAAAAACTTATAGTATTATAACAATATATGGTAATTTTATCATAAATTCACAATGCTAACGAAGCTTTCTAAAAGGTAATCTGTATTGGAGTATTTTATTGCAGTAAATTTGTTAATCCCGATTAATATAATTTAGCCATTTATGAAGTAGTTGGAGTCGGACAGTAGAGAAATAGAAGAGACGGAGTAGAAGAAGGCTTGGCCCTGTGACGAATACACCCAAAATATAATATACTGGAATATAATGGTGATCTTAAAAGGATTGTACTATTATTCACACCTATATAGTCTTCGAAACTACATCCTGTAAGTGGTCACATCCCAGAACACCTAGTCAAGGATCGAATCGAAACGAAACGAAGTTTCAATCCAATGTAAATACACTGAAAATAATATATTTTTCCCTTACGCTGAGCGAATGCTGTCACCATTCTTTAAAAGCCACACTTTTCGACTTGTTCCCTTAATAGTTGGTGCCGTTGATTATCAGGACTGATATTAAATACAGGTATTTTAAATTTAGTTAATACGTTCTAGTACAGACGTCGCGTGAGACTTAATGTCAGTATGTGTAGGATAATTCAAAGGAAATGCACCTGCATTTTGGAATTAGTAGAAAGTATCGATACTATTACTAATATCAATGTTTTTATTTAGATATTATTACTCGTATGGGCCCTTACACTCCGGTATCGGATCGGTAGAGAAATAAACAATCATTTGATTATAAATTAAATATAACTGTAATATTTTTGATCCCATACTCTGACAGTTTGATGAAAAGTTATTGCTGCTTCGTCACGAAATGAGCTGAAGACAGAACTAGGCACTATATTACAAGTGTGTCATTAATAATATACCTATTTCGTGTCAGAGCTACATCACTCATAGCCCAGTAGTGGAAATATTATCCAGTACTAATGTACCGTTGTCCGAATGTACTAATAGTACATCCTTTCCTTGGAGGATATTTACATGTCACTATGAGATGAGGTGATGGTGATAGTGAGTATGAGGGTGAGTATGACGGTGATAGTGAGTCTGAAGATGTGGAATCAGTGGAAACATTTAAACCTAACTTAAGCCTAATTAACCAAACACTGGTGACCGTTGGGGAATACCCCCTTTAGGGGAAAATACCCAAATTACCATCTGGGAATCTAACCCGGGACCCCTAGTTTCGTAGCCAGGTGCACTGACTACTACACCACAGGGTCGGTTGATTGGGTCAGTACTTCATTATCAATTTTGGGTATTTAATATACAGGGTGGCCCACGGAAAAGTAGCTCGCCTCCTATATCCAGCAGGCGCCTCAGAGGACGGCAATCACGTTCAGCATCTGTTGTAACATGTGGGTAAGTCAATAAAGCTTTAGACAAGCAGTTCACTTGCTCATTCTTTATGTCACAATATGGGTGTGGGATTGACCTCCTCCAATTCAGAGTGAGGCGCCTGCTGGATATAGGAGGCGGGCTACTTTTCCGTGGGCCACCCTGTACGATCTAAGAGGATTCTACTATAGTAAAAATTTTGTATTTATTATTAATCAATAGATTTAAAAAAAACTCTTAGGGTATAGATAAAAAATAACATTTTTGTGTAAAGAAAACTCTTAAAAAACATGGTATTGAATAGAATACCCTGCTTGCTCTTTCAATACCGATACATCCTGTTATCGATAGTTGTCTTTCTGTCGACACTATATCCCTACCCTCAATAGTGTGGAAATGATAAAACAAATGACACGTGTAAAACCATCTTCAAGACACCGGGGCAGACATCAAACACCGTCAGTTGTGAACTTATGTCTTTCTAGTTGAGCGCCATCAGTACGAGTAAAAAAAGACAACTAAAAAGTGAGGTACCAATTAAAACTTCCCCCCTTCCCTTCTAGTTTGTTGATGAGTTGATCCTATCACATGACACCACATATCCCCATGTATACACACACGAGTTGTTAGGGGGTTAGTCCACCCCCAAGTGTGCCTATAACACCTATAACACCTACAACACCACGAGACCTCGTCTACTCTATTGTTACTAGCCGGATACACACTCTGGGAGGAACAACCACACAACTCACGTTTTAATTTATATTTTTAGCACCACGTCTTATTACGACCTGTTCAGGTTATAACGCTCAAGTACTAATTACGCAAGTAGTTTTAGGGACAAGAAAGGTTATTTTAAGAGGAAGTGTACCCATATTTACGTGTAGGTAGAATGGAGAATCATTCTGGAAACACCAAACCTATGTTCGCACCATTATCTCCCCGTCATAGGCAGTCTGGTCTCCTGCGAGAGTCAGGGCCGCATTTAGAAAGATGGCGCCCCTAGGCACATGATCTGCAGGTCCCTTTCTCCTCACAAACCGCTTCCACCAAAACATCATTCTGTTATTTGTTAACAAAAACAAATAATAATGTTGTAGATGTAGACCTACTACAGTAGCCCCATGGCTTCTTTGGTGCTGACTGACAGTTCACAGCTGACTTCTGACACTCAACATTTAGGTATATATCTATACCTATACCTATATATACCTAAATTTTGACTGTCAGAAGTGACAGCTGCTAAACACATGTTTTTTGTAGATCATATGATTCAACGTAGGGATTAATAATTTGGTCTGGTAACGTTTCAAAGCCATCAGCTGTCAGCTGTGAGCTGTCAGTCAGCACTAAAGAAGCCATGGGGCTACTGTACTACTTGCTACTATTGACAGTATATCCCCTATAATTATAAAACCACTGTGCAAAATGGTTGTGTTTATCCATGTTTGGCAGAGCTTCGTATAGGAGTGACTCAATTATCAGCCGACAGATGGCAATAGTAGACACTACACTAGCGCTCTATAACAAGCAAGCTTCAGCTACAGCCGAGTCAGCGTGTGTTGTTTTAGTGAGAATTATGTCCGTTCATGTTGAAGACAAAGGATTCGGTTTCACATCCCGTGAGGTTCGTACCTCGGAAAGGGCGCTACTGTAAACAATTTGATTTTTATTGCGCCCCCAAAAATCTCGCGCCTGGTCTGCCTAGTGAGTAATACGGCGCTGGCGAGAGTAGCGTCTTAGACGATGCGTCCACCGAAGCGGGTTTTTAAATATTAATATTAACATTTCTCATCGGCTGGGGCTGAGACGCTAACAGGATAACGGGAACAACAATTGTGTTGAGTGAACTTTTGTAATCAACGACCAAAGATCCCACCCACGTATATCAAGAAGCAATTTGATGTAGAAAAGAGATAGTTGTCGACCTTAGTGGTCTTGGGGTTTAAGTGCTCGCCTCCAGACCTAATGTCCGTGGGTTCAAACACAGCCGGTGTCAACGGACTTTTCTTGAGCGATAAAAAATGGGGTGTGGCTGTGTCATGGACACGGCCGTGTGTTGTACGTGAATACGTTTAAACTTAAACGAACATCGTAGCTTCTCCGAGTCAAAAGTTATACTAATTGCAAATCTCGATACGCAGCAAAATAACCTCAAAATGGCGGCGCTTCTCCCTCCACCACACGCGATGCGTCACTGTTCTCGCTTATTGTAATGAATTCTTTGATCCTTTAGCTATCCAGTGGTATAATTTAATTTTGGATGTAGAGGAAAGATTCGAAACTACAACACCAAACTGTATCCCCCGATTTTGTTATCATTAGGTTTTTTGGATTACCCCCCCGTATGGTAGCAAATTTAAAGACGTATTCGCGTCAAAATCCGTAGCGCAACTTCCTTCGGAAGGGAAGTAAAGCCGACGCGACGGTCCCATGTCGATTGTGGCGTGTAAAATATCCCTGGAAGGTATGTGAAAATACCTTTTCTTGGTAAAATTTGTAGGTCTTTTAACTCTCACTCATAGAAATTCTCGTGTTCTGATGTACCTAATCAGTCGGTTCAAGAACATGGAAGGAGCTAGGTCTCCTTTTCGCAGAACTAATAGTAGATTTTGTTTTTCTCAAAAAAAAAAATTACTAATATTATTTATCGCACACTTAATTATGTCCCAAATACTTGTCCTATGTGCTATCCTATGTAAAAAGGATATGGTACAAATTTTACTTTCTCTCAACACATTGAAGAGAAATTATTATGATCGTAAAAAAAAATCTAACTTGAAATTTTGATAAATTTCGACGTTTCATGACCCCCTGAGAACAAAAGTGATTTTCGCAATTCTGTCTGTTTGTACCTCGGGCTAGAGCCGAAACTATTTTACCGATTGGGCTCAAACTTGGTATCTGGGATTTTCATAAGCTCCCCCGAGGTTTTTTTTTAACTTAACATTTAACCCTAAAATTAAGGGTAATTTACTGGCGGGGAAAAAAAAATCAACTTTCTCAAAATTCGTTCTAACAATATTGATAAAATTTTATATCTAGACATTGTTTATTAATATAAACAAGATGTCAATTCTCATTTTCTCGTGAAAATGAATTTGGGCGTATTTTACACGAGGAAATTTTCCCATTTTCATAATTTTTCCGCAACTATTTGAGATACGAAATAATATATCACTATAAAATTGTAGTACTATTAAAGATAAAAATATTTTAATTGAGATATATTTTTATAAAACCAATAATTTCTGAGCTATAAGCAAATATATATAATTTTTAATTCAGGTCTTTGAAAATGAATTTGATTCTTATGCTCTTTGGTGGACAAAGATGTTTCTCTTTTCTCAGTTTTTCTGTAAAAGTGTTCCTAGTTCCTAGTGCCATAGAGTAAGTAACAGTGTATATTATTTAATTTATGATATTTAGTGCTGTGTTTCTACAACATTGTATATAGCTATTATTTCGTTTCACAAATGTTACGAGTTTTTAAGAGCTCATCTCCACTATAGATAACTCGTAGCTAGGTAGGTAATTGTTCAAACTAGGCGTCGCATCATTGTGCAGTTTTCTGAAGTCTTCATTGAAATACAGTGAAATTTAGACCGATGAAACCATTTTACCATATTTTTAAAAATAAAATATAGAATTAATTATCATACAATTTTGAAAAAAACTATTTCATTGATCCAAATTTTGCTGTTTTCAAGAGTAATTAATGAAGAAAATCACACTTAGGTGCTTTTACTGGTTCTAGCTTAATTGTGTATCCAATATCTCGACTAATCGTCTTTGAGACGGCTCTTAAGATTAAATTCTGGATCGTATTTCATGACGAAACTAGATACAAATCTCATAACGAAGCAAGCAACGTTCAACAGATATCACAGAGTGACTTAGACTAACAATTGCTCGATTAGTTTCGAAGTAATATTAAGTTTGCAATCGAATCAAGGGCACAGGGATTACATTGAGATAGTAGAGGAAGCAAGACTGAGATGGTATGGGCATGTAATGAGGATGTTGGAGTACATGAGATAGTAGAGGAAGGTATGGGCATGTAATGAGGATGGAGAAAGAGAGGATGACAAATAAAATGATGAAGATGAAGTACGTAGGAAAAAGACAGCAAAGGAGCCAAAGAAAGAGATGGAAGGAGCATATAACAGAAAGTGTTCAAGTGATAGGAGAAGAATGGAAGCAATTAAAGGAGGAAAAATGGTGGAAGGATAGAGGAATATAAAGTCATTTTACTAAAGTGACCCAGCCAAAGGCTGGTAACAGATGATGATCATGAGTATGATGCTGATGATGATGTAGTACCAGTAGAAGTCTTAAATAACCAGAGCATCCATAGACACAATTCCCCTTCGGGAAATATACTTATAATTCTGCCGGGAATCGAAGTTGGGAACTCTAGATTAATAGTAGATGTTGACTACCAAACCTAGAAACCAGCCATCTAGTAACTTTTTTTTATTTTAGTGTATGGCTTTAGACTATTAGCTGCTCTGGTAGAACAGAGAGTTACCCATGGTACACCACGGGAGGTTGTCTACCCGTGAGATGAAGTGATGATAGTGAATATGGAGGAGTGAGCCAGTGGGGGTCTTAAAACATAAATTAAGCCTAACTAACGCAACCCTGGCAACCGTTGAGATAATTCCTCTTAAAAGAGAAAGATACCTAAGTAACCAGCTGGAAATCGAACCCGGGACCCCTAGGTTCGTAGCCAAATGCACTGACAACACTTTATAACGGGGCCGGATGTCTAACTACCTGATTATAAACAAAGATGGTGTTTATAATTATTGCCTACTAGTTCTAAGACTAGGACCTAGCACGTGCGCAAAATTATTAATATTCTGATAACGCAGTTTTAGTTAAATACAATAAATTATTGTATCCCCCCCTCCCTCTCATAAAATAATCAATCAAAACCACATTACTTTATACCGCCTTTTGTTACCGCACGAGCAGGCAAATTAAAAATCTTCACTACAATTGGTTTTGTGTAAACTAAAATAATATTGAAAATGTTGTTAATCACCTGGAATAATGCGACGTTTGTTCAGACTAAATCTACCTGGCTATTGTGAGTAGATGGAAGACATGTGTCGAGCTTGAGCGGGTTTTATTTTTTACCGACCACTGATGCATAGAGGGCGCCCCATTAGACTGGTGTGTCCTATTGTCTTGTTGCGCGCGTGTCAGGGACAGATACGAACGTGGGGAGCGACAACCGTTCAACTCACATTCTATCGTCTACTCTAAGCGTTCATTTCCTTTTATATATATATATATA
>CABFWB010001715.1:116334-130920 GCA_902151455.1 Timema bartmani | reverse complement strand
TATATATATATATATATATATATATATATATATATATATATATATAATATCTTAGTTCAGACGATAACGTGTCGGTCTACTGAACTACGTTCCTGGGTTTTATTCCCGGCACGGCCGAAATAATACCACTGGAGTGATTAAAAGCTCGATTCACACGTTCACCGAAAATATAAAGCAGAACCTGCTTAAGTAGCGCAGCAATTCCCACGTTGTATGTTCACCCATGATCCAGTACAACGCTAACTTAAAACAGCTAATTATCATTATATTTTATTTTTTAGTAGATAAACATATATTCTATATCATTCTCCCGATGGATGTTTTCAAATTATAGCGCTGTGTCGTGGCACAGTCCCATACATTGATACAAGCTTTACATTAACGGGTTATTTCAAATCTCCTCACAACGGACAACGAAGCTGTCTGCTCGCTTCTAGCTCTACAGCGCATGCGCACTGATTTGAGATGTTTGGTTCTGAGATTTGATTGGTTCTCCTGTGCCTAGCATCTCAGATAGAACGGACGAACTTCAGCAGAACAGCTCGCGCCGATGAAGCGGAAATCTTGTGATTGGCTTAGAGCTCGTCATGTGACCACGTTTCTGTTCTGCGCTAGTTTTTCGGCTAGCGTGTGAATCTGCAGTAAGACTTATCCTTTTGCAGTGATAAAAAAGATGGCAAGAGGAATTGAGCTAAGAAAGTTTTTGTAAGTTATGTCTTTGATACAATAAGATGGTTCATAAAATGCGCATTTAACGCTCATAATTTTAATGAATAATAATGCGCAAAGTTTAGAGAAAATGTTGTGTTCATAAAATAAATTAATCTGAAAGTTAAACCTTACAATAATATTTCATGTGCATCTGATTTTGAAAAAAAATAGAAAATTGATATACTGGATTTATATCGTTAATCAGCTCACAAACGGTGCATATTTACAATTAGAGGGTAAGCGTGAGCGAAGTAAAATTTATAGAAAATGTACTAAGATTTGTGTGAAAGTGGAGTGAAAAGACATTTGAATTGTTACTGTTTTGATATGATATAATTGTCCCGCGAGTGGGAGCCAATTGAAACGCTCACGTTTGTTCTGTCACGCGATGGGCGCCAAATGAAGTAATATGGTCCTGCGATGGGCGCCAATTAAAGTGTTGCTGATTGATCAGTGCGCGTTAGGCGTCGATTAAAGTGATATGAATTAATCGGTCCACGTTGGGCGTCGATTACTAGGATATTGTTTATATTTTGAGATAATTGGTATTTATAGCCCCGTTATCGAGCGCCAATTATTATAATACGGTTTTACAATCTGGTATTTTAATTGAATAAATAAGACTTTTAATGTTGCACACGATTTATTAAAGTGATTTTATCTTCAGCACTGAATATATAATTTTATATGATACAGTTTAGTTGAAGTACATATTATTTCTCTTTAACATTACACGTTCCGTGTTTTGAGTACCGTGCTGTGTATATTTATGTGACCAATATCTATATATTCATACGCACAAACGGCTTATATATGACCTACCCCTTGCATCTTGGACCCCTTGTCAACAGTATCAAAACCAACTAATAAAAAGAGTTCTGGCGACAGGTGTTGTGAAGGCTAGCTTCCTATTGGGTATAGGGAACTAACGTCACTTGTTTTTTTTGGTAAACACTACGGAGTTCATTTTTGAAAGAAAAAAATAAGTTTAATGGTGCAGTCCTTCAACATTATTTCTGAAAAGTGCGTGATTCTCCATGGATGAGGTCTTAAAAGGAAATTTTACATACAGTATATTGAAGGAAAATACTACCATGACGGTTACTCAAAAAGATCGCAAACACTAACCTCTAGGAAGAAGGATGAGGAATATGATAAGAAGGATCTGCACCAGCATTTTCGTGTAGGGAAGACGTGAGGACACTATATTAAAATTTAGTCAATGGTAATGGTTGGAGTTAAACTTCAATCTCTAAGTGTGAAGTAAAACACGTCAACCTTTCACTGATGTTTTATAATCATTACCTCCAGTAGCATAACCACGGAGGTGGTAAGGGCTCGAGGGGAGCTCGAGCCCCCCTACCGTAATTTGTGGATTCCCCGAGATCCACGCAGATCCAAAGAGAAAATAAAATGAGAAGGAGGGGGATTTATGACCAGTTAAACATTGTGAGCAAATAAAATATCAGGTGATCATAAATAGTCTCCATATCAATCACCAAATATATTTATTTCATATGAGTGGACTATCTTTCATGGAACGGAAGTGTGATATCTTCACGCTCTGAAAATATTTATTCTTTGGTCAGTTGGATTAACCCGTTTCTTCGTAAGATTATTGTTTACAACACTCAACAGTTTTCTTTTTTCTATGAACATTTACCTATTATAAATAATTGGTGATTTTTGTGACAGTAGGCCTATGTGACGGTTAAGCCAACTTTAACTTAGGCCTATTTATTTATTATTTTGTCAAGATATAACGTTTATAATAGTAAAAAATAAATGTCCAAGTTAACAAATACCAATTACAAAAACCTTCCAAAAAAGCTTCTAGGTGTATATTATAATAGTACAAAAATTGCCCCCGGTGGTTACAGGGCCCCCCAAACCCCCCTTGGGCCCCCCTACTTCGTAATCCTGCGTACGCTACAGAGCACCTCTGTGCGAAACAGTAATTATATGAAGAAAGCGTTGTATTGAGCAAAACATCAAAATGTAATCGTCGACGAGATTGTTCTATGGGCAGGGCGGGTTGGGGGGTGGAACTGGGCGTTGTGCTAGTAAATGTGAGGGTGTGTGGGATAAGGGGGTTATTTCGCACTTAGAACTTCTCGACCCCACCCCCTCCCCGCCTGCCACTGATTAGATTTCAGACATCTATTTAGACATCAAAGTGTTCGTTTGTGTTTGGTGTGCGTTTAGCTCCACTATTTCACGCTTATATAACAGTCACCCTCTCTCTCTCTCTCTATTTCTCTCTCTCTCTCTCTTACACACACTTTGGACAACCTGTAGCCATCACTACAACATTTATGAATCAATCAATATAGGTATTATGATAGAAAATATAAACATTATTATAACTAAATAATAAGTATACATAAAATAATTTTTGCTAGCCTGGCGGTCTAGGGGTAAGGTGTCAGACCTCTGTACGGAGGGTCCGTGGTTCAATCCTCGGTCCTGACACAGATTTATCTGATTGCCAAACCCTTCCTTCACCTCTGACAAGACGTGTATTAATCACAACTTGTGAATGTGTGGAATGCCAGGCCTACCACCGTGGTTCGGATCCCACGTTAAACTGTAGGTCCTCCATTTCATCTCACAATCACCCTACCATTACACATTAGCGTAAGTGCGTATAACCCGAACGGGTAGTAAGACGCGGTGCTGATGGTAATAATAATAAAATAATTTTTAAATTTGTATCATAACAAATTGATTGATTCATAAAATATATATTATATTATCTCGCCTTGCCATAAGTGGACTTTCACACGCGACTGTTTTTCGCCGTCGCCGTGGATGGCGCACGCCGTGAATAAAGACGGCGTACACAGTCTGTACCAAGGGCGCGCCGTGCCTTGTTGAATTACCTCCATTTCTTAGTTCTGCTCCAGTTTGCTAACATGGACCAAAGGAAGAAGTTTTTGTGAGTATACTTGCTATATTTACCGAATAAAAAACGTCAGGGAATATCACAAACGTGTTAGGTGCACCCTTAGAACGTTCATAGACTCACAGAGGGTGGGTTTGCCAACATGCTCCATGCACCAGCGGCTTTCAAACTTTTTTTTAGATTTTGGCCATGACTAAAAGTTTAATGTAGCCCCAAGATAAATAATTTCCAAATGACAGGTTTTAAAAACCATTACCACTTGGTAAATTATTGATCTATATAATCTAGTAGGGGGGAAAATCCGTAATCAAAATATTTCAAATTTGACAAAGCTAGTTAGAGAGAATCCTACTGTTATAACCATTACATTATTTCTTATTGAGAATCGTTATGATCAGTTAAAAAAAAAAAAATTACCGTAAAAAGTTATATACACTTTCTTCATAAATTCTTTCAGAAAAAAAAAAGTAAATATTAACACAATATTTTCCAATCAAAAGTTTCAATTGTAATTCTGGAGCTGATATATTGTGAATCCTTAAGTTTCTCAATGATAAGGGTAATGTAGAAGACGTTAGGTAGAGTGATGAAAATTATCAGAAATCGGTCTTCAGCCGAGAGCAAATACGGGAAAAAGAGGAGGGAAAATAACTGCCAAGAATTAGGGTTTTCCTTAAGTCCCCTGGGGGTTTTTTTTACCAATTTTTCCTTGAAAGTTGCTCGCGTACCCCAGTTTGAGAACCGCTGCCATACACTATCGTTCGAAGTCTCGAATTCTGTATTCATTTCAGCACAAAACTTCCCTCCAGGCTGATAATCACTCAGTCCGAGATGTGTACTACTCTAAGCTTCTGTCTCGAAGCACTCAACTCAATTCCACTTGTGCCATTAGTGCCTCAACATCTATTTCGAAAGTTACGGAAGCCATAGCGTCTACTCAATACAACGAACAACGTGGAACTGAAGCTACAGTAGCCCCATGGCTTCTTTGGTGCTGACTGACAGTTACCAGCTGACTTCTGACAGTCAACATTTAGGTATATACCTAAATGTTGACTGTCAGAAGTGACAGCTGCTAAACACATGTTTTTTTGTAGATCATATGGTTCAACGTAGGGATACATAATTTGTTCTGGTAGCTTTTCAAAGCCGTCAGCTGTCAGCTGTCAGTCAGCACCAAAGAAGCCATGGGGCCACTGTAGATGCATTAGACGCGATGTATCTCGGCCATTTCAGCGCGAAGAACCGTCACGTGTGAAAGCTGCATAAACTTTAAAATGTGTCTCAAAAATATTACTAGCCGAGCCACTTTAGAGTTGAACGTAACTAAACGTCGACCTCGGTGGTCTTGGTGTGAAGTGCTCGCCTCAGGACCCGATATTCATGGGTTCATACCCAACCGGAATCGACGGATTTTTCTTGAGCGATAAAAATCCGTAGCACAACTTTCTTCGGAGGTCAAATAAAGCCGTCGATTGTGGACATGTAAAATAAACCTGAAAGAGTATGTTAACAAACTTTCCCCTGCAAAATTGATGGGCCCTTTCGCTCTTGCTCGTAGAAATTCTCGTGTACTGATGTGATCGGAAAGTGAACGTTAAATAACTCAAATAAATAAAAAAAATAGTGTTATTATATGTACCCCTGCCATTATAACTCACACTTGAAAAGTATAAAACTGCAACAAACCAACCGACAATGATTTTAAAATGGTAGCGTTCTCCGAACAATTGAGCGAGAAATTAAAAGTTTACAACAATAAAAAAAACTGGAATAATAGTTCGTTATTTATAAATTACACTTGAAACTCATACTATACACGAAAATATTTTTGAATGAAAAATAACTAAAAATACTGTTTTAGATTACTCTTACCACTTACTTAATGTGTCCCAACAATTAATTTTATTTTCCATGGTGTTTGGACATAAATATTTGTCTCGGAGAGCTAAAAATAATGGCCGACAAGATTAAAGCACATACACACACTAACAATTAATGTTTTAAAGTTAGGACCAATAAAGTAAGTTTATTAATGTTAAGTTTAATTCATTAAGATAATATTAGAAATAGCCATACCTTTTAAAAGCGGCTAAGATATTAACTGGTAAATTACGTCTCAGACGAAGATCTTGAGGTGATGTTGTTGACAATGGAAACGTCACGATAAAGTATTTTAAACAGAATTGTTAGCTTCTGATTAGCATTACATTAGAAAATATCACAATAAATTAATTTAAAGTAATTTCCTTTGACATATTTTTTCTTAAACTTTGCAAGTTTGAATGATCAATTTTCTAAAGAGAGAGAATTTAAGAACATAACTTAACAACAATATTCGCGCCGATAACCCGCATTTCTAATTCGGTTATGTTTTTTAAAAAAACTAACAGGAGACCACCAAGAATCTCACCACCAAGCTGCTAACGAGATCTAGCGGGATTTAAGAAAACCCAAATGCGTTTGACTCGGTGGTTCAATATCCCTATTATTTTAAAAAAAATATATATAACGTAGAATTTTTATTTGACTAGATTTTACTGAATTAAAATTTGCGAAATGAAACTATAAACATATTAATACAGGTGTGTTTTAAATTATTTAATGTTTTATTAAAATATAGTAGTCATGGCAGGGCTTGTCCAAAAAATGCTGAAAATCCATTTTCGCTTTTTAATCTTGATAGGTTTGTTCCTACATTTAAGTGATAGGTGATTCTAAAGTTAAAAATATAAATTCAATAGGTACACCTTTTGAACTAAATAAAACCACATGATGATGTGATATTTATCAAAGCTATCATCAGAGTGTTTTCACGGTTTAACTGGTATCGATGCTAACGAAATGTTTATGACCTATAGAATACCAGAGCTCGGTTTGGTAACGCTTTCCTTGATCAGACTAAAGAATATGGCTATGACCAATGACCCGAGAATCTGTGCGCCAATTTCAAAACAGAATCACTTCTTAGGTTAGATTTAAACGAGTATAATTTCGTAATCAATATAGTTTCAGTTTTTGTAAATTAAAATGTACAGCAATTACTAGCTATAAATACATGACAATAAGTAGGTGCTTAAAAACCATTTAGTTATGGATAAAATAAAGAGAGTAATATATGACACACGTATTAATATGTTTGTATTGTAGCTTTTACAGTGGAATCGGAAGAGAGAAACAAATTACCCCCAATTTGAGTTGTCTCTTTCCTCTCCTGAGATCCTCGGAAATGTAACCAGAAGTTCCAAAGCTTCAAAATAAATTAAAATGAATGTTAAAAGCTTTGTCAAAGAACATTCATTTATCTGAAAGCTACATTGGTGAGACATGTGAGTCTTTTCTATAACACATTTACTCTCTTACGTCTTTTTTATTTAATTGATTAAAATTAAACCACCTATTACTGTATTTTATATATGTTGAATACGTTAATATGTTTTGTGATTATTGGTTTTATTGTTGATCAATTAAATATGAAGGAATGATTAGAGTATTTGATTTTATAAACCATGGAAATTTATATTTAATAATTTATTTAAAAAAATTGATTAGTTGTGTGCCAGCTTTTGTAGTTAAACCATATAGTTTTTAAGAGACTGCACATATTATTATTATTATTATTATTATTATTATTATTATTATTATTATTATTATTATTATTACTATTATTATATTATGTGTTCTGTCTTACGACAGACCTTTTGTCAGTGAACTCAGACCATCAATGCACCCTGCCCTCTGCCTCCTCCTTCAGCTCCCAGAATGTTCTTCTTTCCTTCAAGTCATCTAATATTTGAATCCTTCTTCCTAAGCTCCTCTTTCCCTTAACCTTTCCTTCTATGACGTCGTGCAGGAGACAGTTCCTCCTAAGGATGTGTACCGAAGAATTAAATCCAAAATTGTTCTCTTCTCACCCGCTCTTCTTCATTTGTCGACCTGTCTCTCCACCTAATATTCTCAAGTCTTCTCCAGCACCACATTTCAAAGCTCTCCAGGTATTTCTTTTCTATCTTCCTAAGAGTCCAAGTTTCTGTTCCATACAGCGCGATGGTTCAAATGTAGCATTCCATCAGTTTATCTCTCAGTTCCAAACTCAACTTGCTGGTCAGCAGTGACCTCTTCTTGTTGGAAACTTCCTTGGCCATGGAGATCCTCGACCTGATTTCCTTGGTACAGTAGGCATCCAATGTCAGCAGACTTTTCAGGTACTTGAACTGTTCCATGTTTTTCATATACAACGGTTGATATTAGACACGGAAAAGACTTATTATTTCAACTTACAGAGCCAACTCAAAATACTAAAATATCACAAGACTCTATCGAAATATTTTCCGCTAGATCGTACCTATATAAAACTAGATTTGCTGAATGTTCAAAAAATTAAAAATATATTGTTTGAAAGCCAATAGTGGAGAAAATAAAATGATAATATAAATAATTGTAAGCTAGTCAATTTATATTCCTTGATTTCTGACGTAACAGATATTGTTTGTATTTATGGCGTCAGTCAAAACAAGATAGATAATTTTCACTATGTTGATCAAAAAAAGGTTTGCATTTTATTATCCTCTCTTTCTAACATGTTGATATTTAACTTAATGACAAAGAAAGACACAATACAAAACAAATACAAAATAAACCCTTTAAAAAGTTTCTAGACTCATCCAGGGCTTAAAATTTTACACCCGTGGAACTCTCTCTGATGATCCCTGGGCCCCCCTACTTCCAAAGAGCTTCCGGAAACCCTGTGTGGAAACATTTACCATTCCGTTCGAGACTAAAACAAAATGTTGAATTGAATTAACAACTGATGTACTGGTACCTACCCATAACCCACTAGGTAGTCGATTATAATATCGGGAAAGCCTCTTCACCAACACAATCATTGTAATGAAATTATGTGGAGGTGAATTGCCTTTAGGAACCCCAATTTAAAATAGCATTAACTTATAGTTAGGTACTGATGCAAAACTTATTGCATTTATATGTATTACACTTAGATTGATACAAAAACATGATTAAAATAAAAAAAAATTACATTTTCCACTAGAATAACGCCATAGAGTATAATTTTAAAAAAAGTTAGGAAATATGTTAGCAGCTGACAAGGCCGTAGCCAGGTTTTTGGGGGGTTCAACTCCCCTGTCCCCCAACAATTTTATGAACAAAATATATATGGCTTTATTTATGGTTCAAACAATATCAAAATTAAGATACAAGTACAGATTATGGGGTTGTGTTATCATAAAAATCACTTCAGAGAGCTTCTAGAGGTGTTTATTATTTAGAATTTTTCCTAGCCTTCAGCAGTTATGATGTTATATTGCCATAAAAAACACTTCAGATAGCTTCTAAAACCGTTTATCATTTATAATTTTTTTCTAGCTTCTGGCAATTGGGAGATGTGCCCACCAAACCCCCCCGAACCCCCATTGAAATTATTTGATGTATTTATACACACATGCGTGAGTACGTACATATACACAGAGTGAAAGATACCTATTAAAAATTAAAACATACCTATATTTTGAGTGAACCTCTCTCAGCAAAATTTTAAAAATTGGATACCTATCGAAACTATTTGAAGTCCCTACAAGGCACATTTTTGAAAATTGATTGACTTTGGTTGTTACTTGCAGTTTGATACAATTCTTTCAGGTTACCGGTACAATTCTAGAATATCAGAATGTGTGAAATACATTAGAAGATTATAAATTTGTTAGTGATTGCTGTTAAATGCTCATTGACACTTTTCTATCCCCTTTATAATAATTTTGCTATTCAGGCTAAAAGATTAAGTGTTAACAGGTTTAATATAGAACATAAGAAAACGTTTACATAACACTTAACTTACAAGTAAACTACATGTTAAGTAAGTTATTCATACATTCATACTAGGAGTAATAAAACACACACAAAAAATTACTATTATTTTTTATAAGTAACATTATTATTTAGTTAAAATTAGTATTGTGAGGTGGTGCGACTTCAGAGCATGTATAACACACAGAACAGAAGTTATAACATAGTTTTTCGAATAAAATCTTACTGATCCACTGATATCGGTTCTTTAAACTACGTAGGTCATGTGAAAATATATAGAGTGCAGCAGAGAGCATAACATCCCTTCGAAATAATATTGACCCATAGTTTATCTTATTTCTGGTCCTTAGTTGAATATTTAATTGATCCTTGTTTTCAGTCTAATAAACAAACGTTCACGGCAAAACTTGCTCTGTTTAATAAGACTATTTAAATGTAAAGTAAGTCAAAACAGTTAGGATAATTTCCATGTGGATAGGTTGGGTCAGCGTTTGAATGGAAACCCACCAAAGGTAAGCCTATCATGAACTGTAATATTGGCCGAACAACCAATGGCGTCACACACATAATAGACTGATCTGTCAATGACCGAGAGATCGGGGTTCAAAACCCGTTCGGTATTTCCAAAATGGCCTCCCAATATCTTTTCACACATATGCGGGTATATTAGGCCCTACCTTTAAAATACTTTTTCCTCATACCTACCCTTTAGCTTAATTATCTACGCTATAACCTGTACAGATAGTAAAAGTAAGACGCGCTGATAAAAATAATATTAATTTATGTTTCACAGTAGGCCTACTTACTGACTTTTATTTCATGCTACAGGCTCTCTCTGGAACGTCACTATTTTGGCATATTGAATTAAGTTACCATTCTCCAACACTGAGGTCAAAATTATTTGATTTTTCTTTGTGTCATATAATGATAAACTTTTATAATTTTTAGTAGGCCTATCCATTCTCACAACAACAAAAGAAATTTCCGATGCTATCAATATTTATAGAGACCCGCCTCGGTGGCATAGTTGGCTAACGCGCTAGTCGTGTTGAGCTCGACTGCCGAGGACGGGGAGATCGAGGTTCGAATCTCGGTCGGGTGAACTGGGGGTGGCTTTTCCTAAATGGTTTTCCACTCTCCCTCCACGCAAATGCGGGTTCACTTCCTCTAAATTCAACCTTCCCAATTCCTAATCCATTAGCATAATTAGTACTTAAGCGTATAACCCGAACGGGTAGTAAGACGCGGTGCTAAATATTATTAATATTTATAGAATCATTCTATATTATTTTTAAAAAATTAAAAAGAAAACTAACATAACTACAGTAATCTACAAAATCCTAGGCTGTATTCGAATAGTCTACTTCACGCGCCGTCGACCCTTGAGGTTCACTCGATAGTTGCATTGGCAATCACGTGATCAAGTGTAGAAACGTCCGAATAGTCACGAAGTGTGCCGATGCACCCCTCACAAGCCCTTGAGACCAAGGATGACGGCAAGTTACCCTTGACACGCCGTCGATGCGGAGTTTGACTGGCAACGGTTTAATTTTTTGTCTGCTAGAGCAATGTGATCTATTATTTGTGATAAAGTATTTTAACTATTCCGGTACTGCTTTTATTGTAGTGTTTTTGTGCTGTGTTGGAAATGTCTAGTAAAAATAAGCGGGAATAGATATTAAAACGTTGTATTCGTTTTTATTCCCTGCTGATAGATGGTGTTTAAAATAGTTTCTAAGATCACTTGTAGGAAGCAGCACTGCAGACTCAAGGGCGTGAAAAGATAGTTTGCCGTTGGAAAAGTTTGTTGCAGTCATCGATCTTAAGTGCGTGTAAAGTGTAAATTTATCAAGTCTGCATCAAGTCAAGTGTACTTGACTATTCAGATACAGCCCTAGATTATAACCCAATGATAACTAAAGATGTTTATTATGTATTACACTTGAACAGTTTACAAGTAGAACAATTTCCTTATTTACATATTATGTTAAAACAAGTAGGCCTGTTGTTTTATTATTCTGATGTTAAACAGTTGTAAGACTACGTCTTTAAATGACTGAAATATAATATCGCACATTTCGATTAAAACTGGGAAAGTTATTTCAATCATGTCTGAGATATCTTGGCGTGTGATATTATTTCTTTGGTTTGTTGTCTCTTCTTGAATTAAGTTAGTTTATAGTGCTGAAATATCCTTTCAGTTTGGAAAGTTCATGTTAAATATCCCAAAATAAATACAAATTTTTTTCTTTAATAACGAAAGTATTAACTCGAAACCTGTCTAAGTTGTATTTCAACATCTTTTGTTTCAGGGTAAAGTTGACGTCACTGTGAGATGTTTTGAGTCAAACACTTGTCTTTTTATGATTCTAACATCACATCTACTAAAAACGTTATTATAAACTTTTTTTTTTTCCATTTTTATACAGATTATTTAATAAACCATTTAGATATATACATGACCAGACTTTTTTGCTGGTTAAAACGAAGATTTTTATGTGAGGAAGAGCGGGAACTACTCTTGAAAGTAAACATTATAATATAATTAACTAATACATAGTACCGCAACAAGAAAATCCAAATTCATATTAAAAGAATTTCACATCTAGAGTTTAGTTAGTTTTTGAATAAAACAAATTACGGTAACTTCGTGGATATTTTGACAAATTCTAACGGTTTTACATAAATTTTGTAAGACATTTTTTATTTCACTTCTATGAATCTGTCAGCTGAAAAGATGTTTGAAGAACTTCCTGGACCTATCAGTTTTGCGACATCTCGTGATGCTAAACTTGATTTAGGTCAAGCTCCTCCGCCTTTGAACATTAAATACGAAACACAATCCTTTCCAATTCTACTAGACTGTGTGAAGGAAGAAAAGTTGATTGAAAATTATGAGCAAAATTATGAGCAACCTTTGTTTTCAAATGATCACAAGATGAATGAAGTAAAAAAAGAAGACCAAACTCCTTGGTCTCCGTCTGTACCTAATGTGAAGGTTGAAGTTGGGGTAAGTAGTTTGGAAGTCATCTGATAACTTTTAAACTAAATTTGATCAAAGAATCAAAGATCAAAACTTTTTAATAAATGTTTAAAATCAATTTGTTGGTGGTTAAAGGGGACTTGGTTTAAAAAGTATTAGTCCTAATTATGACTTATACGTATTTTACCAGCCTACATTAGGAAATATGTTTTGATGATGAGTGATGTTAGCCTAGCACTATAGTCAGGTGTGGATGAATGGGTAAGGGAAAGTCAAAGAGTAGGTCTAATCCTAATCCCCAAAAGTTAAGCTATTTATGAGAAGGTAAGCGTTGGTGTCATCTATACTTTTATGGGTACGTATGAAAATAGGTATTCATAGAATTATGTTGGTTGCGCTCCAGTGGAGGGTGAAGACGAGAACGGGAGAGTGAAGTTTTGGAATTAGCTCAACGAAGTCTTGAAGGCATGTGAACCGAGTCAAAAGAATGATCTATTTGGGTGATATGAATGGAGGGCTGGGTATCCAAAGAGAGAATTCAGAGAGTGTTAGGTTGGTATGGTGATGATTGGCAAAAAGGTGTATTTGTGTCTCACACATGCGCTTAAACACAAAAATATTCACTTGTATACATTGCAAAGGTGATATTCGATGTTTGAGAATGCTGCATATTTATGTCGTAAAGGGTTACCTGGCGGTCTAGGTGTAAGGTGTCAGACTTCTGTGCTGAGGGTCCGGGGTTCAATCCCCGGTCCTGGCACAGATTTATCTGATTTCCAAACCCTTCCTTCACCTCTGACAAGACGTGTATTAATCACAACTTGTGAATGTGTAGAATGCCAGGCCTCCACCGTGGTTCGGATCCCACGTTAAACTGTAGGTCCTCCATTTCATCTCACAATCACCCTACCATTACACATTAGCGTAAGTGCGTATAGCCCGAATGGGTAGTAAGACGCGGTGCTAATAATAATAATAATAATAATAATTTATGTCGTACACTGCTGCCAATGCTAGAAGAATCCAAATTGATTTGTATCTCGCAACCAGGGAAAAGTCTCTCAATGTAGTTAATCTCAGGTTTTTGAGAATACCCTTTTGCACACAGTATTGATTTTAAATGTAATTGTGCTGCCATCTGTCTTACATTTTATTTTGTAGACCCAACTTGCAATCCACAACTTGACGATCTTGAGGTAAAAGCACTTGGTCACATGTGAGTATTATTTTCGACTAATGAAGACATTTCCTCTTCCATCACTTTAAATCATGAAAAACGACCGAGAGGAAAACTAGTTGCAGAATATAAAAACTACATTATTCATGTTTGAAGCGACATTCACCCAACTGATAAACAAGTAAATTTAGACACGCGTTTTGGTTAATACAATAATCCAACTGACTTTTGAGTTTTAATAACTTTGTTCACATTTTTTTCATTCAAAGATAATTTTATGCCAAAGAGACATTTGATGAAATGGACTTTTTAAGTCAATTGACTTTGGGCTTTAATATTTAGGCGTACCATTGCATCCTCGAATTTTGTATGGAGAAAATAATGGAAACCAAGTCAACTGCTTTGAACTTATAGAATAATCATGTTCACAATTTAATAAACATCTTGCCCAAAGGGTCTTATGTAATTTGTTTGTTTGTAGGAATGTAATTCTGTGACTACTCAGTTAATCATTGAACAAGAGAATCAGATGAAAGGTGAAAATATCACAAACCTGCCACAGTATGAAAGGTAAGGCTTACATAAATATGTGTGTGTGTGTGTGTGTGTGTGTATATATATATATATATATATATATATCTGCGGTTTTTCTGGTAGTTCTAAGTAGTTTTGAATTTTCACGTGTTCATCTTACACACAGCTTTAAACTGAACATAGGACAGGGTGTCCACCATCAGGGAAAATCAGGGAAACCGGGAATTTGAAGTGCTAGGGAAAAAACGGGAATAAGTAGGGAATTTGGTAAATTACAATACGGGAAAATGTGGTTTTACTCAAAATATTAACTATTATAGTAATCACTAAATTAGTAAATTATTATGTGAGATTCAAACTGTTGGTTTTTTGTTTGTAGTTGTGTAATATATTTCATAATTCCTAGTAAACAAATTAAAAATAACATGTTTATTTAGATTTTGAAAACTTTTT
>CABFWB010001715.1:85357-116230 GCA_902151455.1 Timema bartmani | reverse complement strand
GGGGGGGGGAGGTAGACATACTTTTTAGTCGGGAATTTTAGCAAATGATCAGGGGAAATCAGGGAATTTCATTAGTAAAGTTGAGTAGACACCATGTAGAACGAATCCTGGGTAGGTCATTGATACGCAAAGCCAAGGGTCCTGGGTTTGATTCCGTATACAGGTGTCATTTTTCAACTAGGTAGAGAGGGGGGGAAAAAGAGAGAAAATAGAGGGAGAGTTGGAGGGGTGAGTATATATATTTTCAAATTGTAAAGTTACAATTTTAAAACACTTAGTGTAAAATTATGAAATTATTTTTATATATGTATCTAATACTAAGCAGGCCTACTATTCCTAACAACCAATAAAAAAAATGTTTGTTTGAGAAAAAGTGCTTACCCTATTTTGTAAATACCTAAAAGCTTTGATTTTTTTTTAGTTGTAAACATTTTTTTGTGTCTTAAAAATACATTGTTGTGTTCCATTTGTATTACAGCTCTAACAATTTAATGGAAGGAAATGATGAGTTATGTAGTTTGAAATTATGTTTCGAGGGACCTAAGGCAGAGTATATGACTCAGTCTGCCAATATAGCTATTCAGAGTTCAGATGAAATAAACATGTGTAAAGTCACAAATAAGATTGCAGAGGACGACTCTGAGGAAGTTCATAAGAACCTTGAGAAGGATACACAGGACAACTCTAACAAATGTGCGCAGCACCAATCAGAGAAAGATGTTCAAGATGGTGCCAAGATAGTACCAACGGATCACACCAGTCAAGGTTGGAATACTTTGTTTCTCAGTATAATAGTTGTTTTGGTGGTGGTTGGTCTTATATCTTTAGTTACTACTCATTGGGTACCTCTTAGTAAACTGTCGTGTCAAGTGGTAGGCTTTGTGGATGTATATACCCCGGTTTGCGCCATCCCTAATATTTGTGTGTCATGCTTTCAAACCTTTGATAAAAATTTACCGGCTTTGGTGGTCACATGGTCTAAGGTGTTACTCTCACATTAGTCTAGAATGCCAATGACGAGGAGATGGAGGTTCGAATCTCATTCGGCTGTACTAAGGGTGGTTTTTACATAATAGGTTTTTTCACGCAAATGCAGGTACAATTCCTTTATATATAGCCTTCCTAAAACCATTGGCGCAATTAGTACGCAATGCTAACAAAATTAAAATAAATTTGACTTATGTTCAGATTAATTTTATTATTAACGTGGTTAGTAAACTGGTGAAATTTGACCCTAAAATTAGTTCATTCTTATAAACATTTAAAATTATCAAAATTAATAGCGTCACAGTATAATCGTGTAATTAGTCAAGGCTAGGCGCTGTCCTATGTAACCGGGTACGTAAATGGAAGTGATGGTAATGGCAACGAAGAGGATAGCGCCCGGTAAACTATAAAACTGGATGTAGTTAGTGGAGCTGAGAAAGGTAAAGAAGGCAGTACAGGGATTTGTGAGGGGGTGTACAGAGAACAGAAGAATTGCTATTACATGTATTAAGCCGGTGGTTTTACTTGAGATGAAAATAGGATGACAAATACTCAGGTGGGGATGTGTTAAGAATTTTGAGGATGAATAGTATGAGCGTGAAATAAAGTGTCATTCTTTTAGTCATAACCATTTAAGTTTAATGAAGTACCTATGCAGTTACGTTGTCGGACGTATTTCAGAGCATCAATGAAACACACTGGTTCTGTAACCGATCGATTAGCTTGTTCCTCTGTTAGATTACTGTAAACACTGTTAATAGTCAAAATGAAACACTATCAGATTTTGTACAAGCATAGCTTTTAAGTTCAGATAGTAAAAAATGTTTAAGTCTTTTGAGAATGAATAACAGTAGATATTTTTTTTGCAAATGTCAGTCAATTGATCCGCCCAAGTCAAATTTCCGTTCATTAATATGATACTCGTTCTTTGGATGTGAAGTTAGTTATTTAACAATGTGTCTGGAAAAGACGAGTGATTTATATTTGACAAAAACTTAGCGTCCTGATAATCATTGAATGTTATTTAATGGGGTGAATCATTACACAGTTATTACCAGACCATTCACAAATAGATTTCAAATCAACATTTATTTTTTCAACAGCTGCGTAAAGATGATACTTACAATTAGACAACGAAGCAGACCTAATTTTATTTTAGAAAAATACAAATAAGGGAAGGAAACATGATATTTATCAAGGAACTTAATATTAATAGATTTTTTATCATTTTGTTACTATACTTTTCATACAAAAGAGATATCACATTTGGACCATTACACTTTTCATCACAACACTTATAATATATAATTGTGTATTTTTATTCCACAGATGAAGATGAGGGCAACTGCTACTATTGTGGAACAACTTGTCCGTCGAGATGGCACTCAGAATGTCGTAGACTATTTGTTGGGGGGATAAGTGACGCTCCATTTTCATGTAACTTTTGTCCAATGAAATTTAAAGGAAAACGTAGTTTAACCGATCATAAAAGAACCCACACTGGTTATAGTGTAGTTTGTGATATTTGTGGGGCTTTGCTGGTTGGACGATATGCATTAAAAAGCCACAGGCTTACACACACTAATAACAAACCCCACAAATGTTCAACTTGTTTCAAAAGCTTTCACAGTAGTTATTACTTATTGCAACACATGGATATTCATACTGGACAGGCAAAAAAGTTTTTGTGTCACATATGTGGACAAGTATATTCAAAATCCATGTTTTACCCACATATCAAAATGCATTCTAATATAAAAATGTACATTTGTGATCAATGTGGCAAGTCTTTCACAAGATCTACTCATCTGAACACTCATTTGATGAAACACAGTTCGTATATTAATTATAATTGCGCAGTGTGTAACAAGGGGACTAAAACTAGAACATATTTAATGCACCATATCAAGACTAAGCACCCAGAAACAATGGGACTCTCAGAAACATTGGGGTTATCTAAAAAGTTATCTTGTTCCATTTGCGGCAAGAAGATCAGTACAAAAGGTAACTTAAAATTGCACATGCAAAAGCACGGAGGTGAAAAAAATTATCAATGCACATTCTGCAGCAAGAGGCTTACTACTAAAACCGGTTTAACTACTCACATGCAAATACACAGAGGTGAAAAAAACTATCAGTGCACAATCTGCCATAAGAGCTTCTTATTAAATTGCCATTTAAAAAAGCATTCAATCTTTCACACGAGAGTAAGAAATTACAAATGTGATTTATGTGATAAGACATACATGTATCCTTATGATTTGTCACAACATAAAAAGAGTGCGCATTGCAAAAAGAAAAAATAAATTAAAAACAAATAAATTATGTGCACTAGCTTAATTATCTATGGCTCTTGGTATCCATCACAAATTGATTTTATTTTTAAAAATATGATAACTTATAGAAATGTTAATATTTTTTATTTTAAGGTAATTATAGAAAAATAACTTTGTCAAACTGTTAGAATAGGTATTTTAGTAATGTTGTACAAAAATGTATGACCTTATTCCTCAATATGTAATTTTATTTATCAAATAATTAATTTAGCAAATTCTGCGAGAATTCTTCAAAGATGCTGCATTTAGGTATATTCTAAGCTTTGTTCTCGAATATTTTTAAGGTTATGTGGATCCAGACAAGAAATATCTGCAAATAATAAGTTATGATTTTTCAAGTTAATCTTACAAATCTTTTAATAATCTTTTAAAATATTAAATGATTTATGGTGGTCCTGGGCCTTGCCCGAACATCTATTCTTTAATATGATTCACATGAGAAAACAGTGCAATTTTTAAGAAGCAGAAAAATACTTATTAAAGTTTTCAAAGTTTGAATGGTATAATTCAGCACAAGAATTAGTACATGTCAAAGCATAAACACAAGTTTGATTGGGAGGATAGTAATTTTAATAAATCATTAGCGAGTTTTCACTATTAACATGGCTATGTCTTGGTATTGAGTGTTATCGACCAAGTGGTTCTGACCAAAGTAGTGCGCAAAAATTACTTTCTTTAGTTTTTCATAAACAAAAATGGGTGGTTGGGGTGGAATAGATTTAACAGCTAGTAGGTTAATTTATGTAAGGCTACATGTACTGAAAATTTACAGAAAATGAGATATTTAATTTTATTCTTAGATAAATTAGTGTTTATTTTGACTTGTTCTAATATTTACACAACTTATTTTCCCAAAATAACCTACAGAAAACATAAAGTACGTGTGTAAGAGTAAATAGGCCTAGGTCATAAGATACTCTCTTTTATTTATAACTAAAACAGTTTTGAGTACCTACTTACTGTAATGTATTTTTATCTAGTAATTGGTGGCCATTTTAACTTACATACAACTGTTAAAATCCATTGTATTCAAAGTTATACTTGTTTAATCTAACCTAAGGAATCTTTTGAAATAAGCAAATAATTCACAGCTCATTGGTTGATTAATACCTGGCTATTTAGTTTGATCAAGGTACCAAACTGAGGTCAAGTTTCGTCCCAATTACAAACACTTGTAACCAGCCGCAATATCAGGAGGGTGAAAACACTCTTCTTGTTAACATCAATACTAGGTCATACATGAAAACATGCCTATTTATTAAACCTATTGTATTATTTCTTCATATTGGAATATTTGCCGACACAGTTTGTAATATTACTGTAACACTCATTACTATTTTTTTAAAGAGCTCTAACATACTTTTATTGGTAGAAGTCATACAGCTCGCAACACATATTACTCGCTTATAAATTTTATTAGTAACATATTGTACTATAATTAAGAAATGATCCCTAACACTGAAATCTTGAGTGGTGTCTAACTGTACCATAAATATTACATCCATGGCATAACTGTTGTCTTCAATGTTAAGTTAATTTAACTTCCTTTACCCTATACTTTAATTTCATTTGTTTACTTTTCTCTATCAATACATCAAGAGTTAAAAAAAATAATAATAGAAGCGACATTTCCAATAGGGCCCCGTGGTCATGTGTGTATTCTACTAATATATAGTTCAATCAATTTAAAATCCCCCTCATTTGCACAATTTAAATTGCTATTTCCAAAAATTGCTATTTTTCTTTTACTTGCTGCCAAAGTATTTTTTCCTGTTGATAAAACAGCGGACTTTTAACTGTCAAATTTTGTTTCTAGCTATATTATGGCTTTTTTTGGTGGACTTATATTATTTTATATTAAATGCCTTAAAGAATTAATTTATTGTGTGAATGCATAGACATTGGTTAGGTTAGGTTATCTGACAACATTTGCGCGCGAACTGTGAATGATGAAACCTGTCCAGGATCGATTCATCGTATGGGTTAAGAAGGATGAAAACTAGTACTGCCTTAAAACAACAGGCTATATCGGTTTATCCTACGAGTGGCAGGATGTATCAATTCAGCCTTGTCCGAACTAGTTTGTCCTGGAATCGGGTTTGGACTGTAACATATATATATAAGGTGTAACATTACATTTTTCATTTCAATATCCATAACATAGAACTCTATCTTTATTCCACAGATGAAGACGAGGTCAACTGTTTCTATTGTGGGACAACTTCGTAAAAGTGGCACTCAGTATGTCGTGAAATATTTCTCAATGGAAATGATGCTGCATTTTCATGTAAATTTTGTAAAAAGATATTTAAAGGCAAACATAGTTTAAGAGATCATAAAAGAACTCACACTGGGGATGGTGTAATTTATGATGTTTGCGAGAAACTTCTATTTGAACGGACTTTAATTAGGAACCACAGATTTACACACACCAACGACAAACCTCATATATGTTCAGCTTGTTTCAAAAGTTTTCACAGTAAACATTACATGTTGGAACACATGAATATTCATACTGGGTAGACCAAAAAGTTTTTGTGTCGCATATGTGTGAATAATGTGTTCAAAATCCTGGTCCTACACACATGTCATAATGCATTAAAATATAAAAAAGTACATTTGTGATATTTGTAGTAGATCTTTAATTTCAGCTATAGAACTAGGAAGGCACAGTTCAGATGTTAATTACAATTGTGTGGTATGTGACAAAGGTGTTAAAACAAGATCAATGTTGGTGTATCATATCGGGAATAAACACCCAAAGACAATGAGATTATCAGAAACATTGGGATTGTTCTCATGTTCCAATTGTAATAAGAACCTTAGTAGTAAAAAGAGTTTAAATATTCACATGCAAATACACAGAGGTGAAAAAAATTACCAATGCACATAACCACTATGAATATAATAGATGCATTCATCACACATGAAAGTTCTCTGTCCACTATGAATATGTTCTATCCACCACACTTGAAATGTTTTTGTCAAATAAGATCATAATAATTCCATTCATCACACTTGAAATGTTTTTGTCCACTATGAATCTAATAGTTCCATTCATCATACTTGAAATGTTTTTGTCTACTATGAACATAATAGTTTCATCCATCACACTTGAAATATTTCTGTCCACTATGAACAATAGTTCCATTCATCACATCTAAAATGTCTTTGTCCACTTTGGATATGTTTCATTAATCACACTTGAAATGTTTGTCTGTTATATGCCTAAACACTTGTATCATGACTGCTATGTCTAATACATCTAAATGTGTTACACATATAAGGTTTGTCTGCTATAAGTTTAAATGATATAGGGACCACTTTAAAAGTTAAACTTGACACAGTTGGATTTAAACATTCGCTAACACTTTCTGCCTGCAACTTCATTTTCTTGAAGCCATAAGGGTTGTCATACTCGCATTGGTAGCCTTGGGATTTCGTAATTCACAGATCGGTTCTGTCGTTCAAGTCCACCATTGACCTGGGCCCACTTTGTGTAACCAGTCTGAGTTTTATGTTATTTTCCACACAAAATTCCCGCATCCCCCCACTTACAAATTGTCTTCCGTTGTCAGCCTCTTAACTCCTCTACATGGCTTGCACCGAGTAAAATTCCAGCTGTTTGTGATCTGTGATTAATTCCCCCTCTCCCCCATAAATGTAATAATTAGATTGTTCACATGCCCATACAAGTCCTAATGCCTCCTTTTCAATTTGGCTGTATTTTCTCCCGGCACAGCTAAGGGAACGGCTGGCAAATTCTATTATTCTGGGAGTTCCTCCTTGATGTTGGAGAAGAATGCCCCCAAGCCTGTAAGGGCTGGAATCAGCAAAAATGGTGGTTTTACATCCTGGTTAGAAGAACCTTAGTGTTTTTTGTTTTGTTCAATCTAAATTTCTGAATGTCTTATCTTGTTCTGCCGCCCATTTAAACGTGTCTTTCCATAGAAATTCTCTTAGAGGTTCAAACTTTGCGCAATATCCTACTAGGCCTAGGAAGGTTCTTGGCACTATACGTGTCTAGACTGATTCAATCCTGCTTGTTAACGGTTGTATGACCCTTCTAGATACTCCATGACCTATAAAATCAACTTCTGGCTGAACCCATTCACATTTTTCTATATTAAGTGAAATTCCTTTTTCTTCTAATACTGACAAAATGTATGCCAGCAGTGTAAATATGCAAATATACCGTTATATAGAGTCCAATTTTTATAAGAAAGATCTTGTCGGACAGCTATAAAAGCTATGTCACTATTGATATTATCAATACTCATAAATTAACATCAATAATATAGAAAAATAGAATCAGTTTTTGGTACAAGTAAATATGTTTGTATTTTATAAAATTATTTTTTGTGGTTGTATGTAGCTACTAAGGAATTTAAGAAAAAATATTTTATAAAAAAAAACTATAAATATATGTAGCGATCTGCTTATTTAATTCCAGATTTTATATTTATCTCTTATATTTTTGTAGTCAGAGTATGACAAACCAAATATAACACCATGTAACTTCACAACTTCAATAGGTTTTTCATTTACACTACTCGTTTTGAATTCTAAAACCTGGACAAAAGGTGACGTGGGCAGCAGTAAAACTTGACATGCAGCATCTGACTGCCACCGCGAGGTAGAACTCTGCACTGGCCACCGTGTTGCCCGCCTGTCAGCTCCCGGTCTGTGCATGTCCATTAGATAACATAGGTTACACTTGATTGTCATCACCATTGTGTTGATGTGTGGAGACCTTAAAACAACTACCAGTAAACAGGATATATGTTTTGAAAGGTGGTCAGCTTTTCCAGCTCATAACAGAAAGAAGCATGTTGTAATTTCAGTTTAATATAACTAATGAACCTTTTACTGAAACATTTGAAGAGTTACTTGTTTGAATAATTTTAAGCTAGCCTATTAGTCGTCTTCTATAGATTTGATTCCAAGAAGTACTCCTTTTTCTTATTCGATTTCACTTAAATAACATTCATCCAACTCCCTACTCTACTATTGAAGCTATCGTCAGTTATCATTAAAATATCTTCCACTTGCAGATAGTATATTATATAGATAGCTATGAAAATATATTCTTATATTTAATGTCAATAATTAGATTAAAAAATAAATAATAAACTAAATCGAATAATATTTACAGGAAAAACAAGACCAATCATTAAAACATTAGCAAAAACATTTTAAAAATGTGTTTTATATTTTTCGAGAATCAATGATTAGTAGCAAAATTTTGTTAATAAATTGACTAGCAGGAATAAAAAAAAAATGGAATTTGTGTATCATACACTGGGAAATAAAAGTTATGCAAGACAATGTGATTATTAATATGAATCTAAATATATTTTCAATCATAATGTAATACCCTCAACTTTCTTATTGTTTCCAAATTGTTTTGCATCAACTATTATAGTCTTTGTAGGCTGGGATCTTGAGGGCAGTGTAAGCTGATTGTTGAGAAGCTCAAAGACCATGGATTCATCTAGCTTACGTTTAATGCTGACTGCTGTGAGAACTTTTGATTCAGACCTTGTAGCTCCCTTTGGGATCCAACTTAGCTTCTTCCTGATTGGTCAGTGAGCTGAATTGGGAGGTAAAGCTCAAAATCACGACCAGATGAGAATAGAAGGGCTATAGACAATTGCTATAAGCAGTTTCACTATCCTTTATGTTCAATACCGGCTTAACAATGTTGCCTACTTACAAACTAAAAACTTTATTCCATTCAATTACAAAGTGTATAAAAAATAATACAAATATTCAGCATTACTCAAAATTTATTTTTGAATTAAAATATAATACAATCTAGATGTAGAACCAGTTTAAAGAAAAATAACTCAAAATGTCTAATTTCATAGATGACCAAGCATCTTACAGTTTTATTGTGGAAACATTTTTGTCGAGTGTGAGTTTCATTTGTGAGAAAGTAGGCAGTCATATTAAGTAGTTTTTAAAATAATGATAAGGATTAATTGTTCTTTTATTAGCCTTTAGTAGAGTATCAAGGACAACATCAAGCTTACCAACGTCGGTAACCGCATGGTCTAAAGCGCTACTCTTACAGTAGACTAGACAATCGATGACGGGGAGATTGAGATTCAAATCTTGGTCGGATGTACTGAGGGTAGTTTTTACAAAATAGTTTTCCACTCAAGTTTGGGTACACTTCCTATAAAAATAACTTTCTCAATCCCTAAAACTGTTAACGTAATTAGTACATAAACGTATAATCTGAACAAGAAGTAAGACGCTGTGCTAATTAGCAAAATAAATAAAAATAGTAGCTATTCACTGCTGTTTGAATGATAATACAAGACTTAATCATTAGGCATATCTGTCTAACATTGCAACTAAATGTATTTTTTGACATATTATTGTAAAACACCACCATTGTAGGAAAGAGGATAAAATACTAAAACTTATCACAAATAAATCATTTTGTTCACTATCATTAAATTTCACTTGATGAATTCAGTCTGCTTTATTTCTCAATACTAAGAACTATTCTCTTATAAGTAGCATAAGATGTAACTTATTTGAAATATTTATCTGTGTTTCTATCAAGTAGTCATTCATGAACAGAAACTCTAAAAGTAATTTGCTTAAGAGGTAGAATTGGGACTGGAGTCAATTTATATTTTTAGGTTAATAAAGTTTCTTGCCTTTTCTTATAGGTCCTAACTTTTTATAAAAAATTTATAATTGCATTTTGACCTTCTTCCTGAAACCTATTTTGAAAATAAAATTTTCCCTTTTCTTGAGAATTTATTTTACAAGGTGGATTATAAAGGTATCAGCGAGCGAGTATGTAGCAGTATGCACCAATAAGTTCAGATTATGGAGAAATGATAAGTGTTGCAATATGTAGGGTTTTCTAAATTTACTCTTTAAGCTACGAGCTTAGGAAGATGCATCCAACTTAGAGTGACAGCAAACATATCTAACAGGGTCTTAGGAAGAGTACCGAGGAATGAGAACCTGTCCAATTGTGCACACAGTCTAAGCCAAATACAAAGAAATTTATTTGTTTCATTCCTAAAAGTAACAATATAAGTTGTTATTATTATTAGCACCGCGTCTTACTACCCATTCGGGTTATACGCACTTACGCTAATGTGTAATGGTAGGGTGATTGTGAGATGAAATGGAGGACCTACAGTTTAACGTGGGATCCAAACCACGGTGGTAGGCCTGGCATTCCACACATTCACAAGTTGTGATTAATACACGTCTTGTCAGAGGTGAAGGAAGGGTTTGGCAATCAGATAAATCTGTGCCAGGACCGAGGATTGAGCCCCGGACTCCCAGCACAGAAGTCCGACACCTTACCTCTAGACCGCCAGGTCTCCCTATAAGTTGTTGGATGGTATGTGGTGGGACAAAATGGAGGGGAAGGAATGGCTGTTTGCAAATTGTTTATTTGTTCACCATGCCTTCAAATATTAAGTAGGAAGTAGTCCAAAGTTTGTTTTCATTGTGTATAGCTCAGAAGTGTTTTTATAGTTTTAGTAATAATTTATTTAAATTATTTGATAGATGGGGCGAAATAAATATTAGCCTGTAAGGAATTTCTTTAAATGACAGAGCGAATGAGTGACACATTAACGTTTTATTAGGATGGTTCTTAAGGCAAATTACATAGTTTATATATATTGTTTTACCCCCTGCAAACTCATTTATTATTTTGGTGTATCTAAAAAAATCAAGGACTTTAAGAAAGTATGAACATTTTAAGTTAAAAATGTTTGAATTGAAATCAAGAATATTGCCGTAACATTATTTTAATTACCTATTAATGAAGCCTAAAATTATTTTTTTAATAAATAAAAATAATTGACAGATACAGATATAGATACAGATAAAATTTTAGACAAATAAACTAAAATCATATAGGTCTACACAAAAAAAAAAATTCTCTCAAAATGCTGCATCAAACCTGCATTAGATAATTTATTTACCCTTTTTAAATTGTAAATATGCATAAAACAAAGTTTTTTATCTATCAATTTGAAAACAGAATTATTTTCAAATATAATACCTATTTTTAGTATTCTTAGAGTTCTGGTAAACCAAATTAAATTATCTGTTCAAATAGCCCCTTGAATTATTTATAACTTTTGCTATTTAATAAATTATGTTTTAATACTATGTTATATTTACAATTATAATAATGTTACTAAAACTAAATAAATATACATTTTTAAGAACCTTAAACTTTAGATTTTTTTTTGTAAAAACTAGAACCGAACGCACAATGCAATTTGATTTAGCAATTCCTGAGTAGAGTTTTTGTAGTTCACCCCTCAATATTGTGGGAACGCTTAAACCCTGCCTACGCCGACTTTACCTACATCAATCAGTTTTCTTGATGGTTTGAGTCGTGACCCAATCTGGACCAATTGTCAGAATTAGTAGCAAAGGTAAATGGGTAGCTCGTACATTTGGAATGCCTCACACTGCTACAATGGACTTATACGACAACAGTTTACAAGGTAAGTTTGTTTCACTCTTAAAATCCCACTTGGGATTGAACTATCCAAGAATACTTCACATCACCTTTAGGTTAATGACATGGTGGAGCGGCAGCACCAGACTTTAAAGGCTGTATTGATGTGTCATTTGCAACACGTTATTCCCTTGATTGGTATCCTGCCTTTAGTTCTCTGTGAAAGAGATGTACCTTGAAGGAAGACCTCCTAGTCATGTGTGAGGAGTTGATATATGGTTTTACACCGCGACTTCTGGTTGGTATGTTTCAGGAATTGCCGTCAACAAATCTTTATGATTTTTGCGGGAATTATGGGATGGCTGAGACCAGTGCCCACTTAAATACATGGGCACCAGCACTTATTCATACACCCGCAGTCAATAGAGTCATCTCATGGTTCTGTATGTCAGGACACTGTAAGAGTTTCATAACAACCGTCGTTCAAGGGTCCTTTGTGCTGGTCAGACATTTACCAAAGTTTTTAGAGGTCGAGGCTCAAGGCTGAACAAACTACTTTGAATCGTCTTACGCTCGCTTTCTTGTATTTGGCATGCCCATGCTGAAGAAGACAATGAGCTCTTTGCTCACCATAGAGGGTACACCACCAGTTACATAGAAGGTAAATCTGGTGTGGGGGTTCCCTCATTTTCAAACCTGTTCCCACCATAGGGTGACATGTCCAAGTGATTCACTGAAACTATCGCTGTTGGTCTTTCTTGGTATATAGTTGGTTCCTTAATGTATCCAAACAGATAATTTTGGGTGATTTTCTGGAAGGGGGAGTACTATGAGGTTTTTGTTGAGTCTCTATAGGTAGCATAAAGAATGAGGGGTTTTACCGTGTGGTTGTTGGTACTTTTTATATTATGGTTTATTGTTATTAAAGTCATCATCGACTGTTTCCAGCCTGTGGCTGGGTCAGTCTAATAAAATGCCTCCATATTTCTCACCACTCTTGCTCCTTTAATTTCTTCCATTCTTCTCCTTTCACTTTAATACTTTCTGTTATCTGCTCATCCCATCTCTTTCTTGGTCTCCCCTGCGGTCTTTTTCCCACGTACTTCATTTACAACATTTTCTTCCGGCATCCTCTCTTTTTCCATCCTCATTACATGCCCATACCATCTCAGTATTACTTCCTCTACTATCTCATATACTCCAACATCCTCATTACATGTCCATACCTCAGTCTTGCTTCCTCTACTTGTTTTAAATGAGTAGGCTACTTGATGTTTTTGTTCCTGTTTTGTAACGAGGATAAATATATTAAATAAAGTCTGTTATTGAGAATTTAGTTTCAGTACAACTTCTAAGATTACGTAAAAGGAATAATTAAAAGAGAAAGCAAAATTCTAGAAATTTCTAAATGTTGACACATTTCAATTGATAAAAACATATGTATTTTTTTCTTTTGGTGAATACTTAGAGCTGTAGGGAAATAAGCTATTGAGCATTATTTATTTGGTTTTCTTTTTTTTATGGACACTCTTCTTATGTTGTGACAAATCATAAGGATACATGTATGTCTTATCACATAAATCACATTTGTAATTTCTTACTCTGGTGTGCGAGATTGAATGCTTTGTTAAATGCCATTTGTTCAAGAATCTCTTACTGCAGGTTGCACATTGATACTTTTTTTCTCCTTTGTGCATCTGTTTGTGCATATTCAAACTGGAATTAGTACCGAGCTTCTTTCCGCAGATTTTGCATGGATATTTTTTCTCTCCTGTGTGCATATTTATGTGCATAATTAAACTGTTTTTAGTACTAAGTGTTTTATTACAAATGGAACAGGAGAACTTTTGATGTGATCCCAATGTTTCTGAGAGTCCCATTGTTTCTGGGTGCTTAGTCTTGATATGGTGCATTAAATATGTTTTAGTTTTAGTCCCCTTGTTACACACTGCGCAATTATAACTATTTTCTGAACTGTGTGAAATCAAATGAGTACTCAGGTCACAAGATCTTGTGAAAGCCCTGCCACAAATATCACAAATGTACTTTATTATATTTGAATGCATTTGGATATGTTTGTATAAAAAATGTTTTGAACAAAAAATTCCACATATGTGACACAAATACTTTCTCACCTGCCCGGTATGAATATTCATGTGTTGCAATAAGTAGCGATTACTGTGATAAGTTTTGAAACAAATCGAACATTTGTGGGATTTGTAATTATCGTGTTTTTGTCTGTGGTAGTCGATTGATTTTTTGCAGAATAGAAGATCTCCGCAAAACTCACAAACTACACCATTACCAGTGTGAGTACTTTTATGATTCGTTAGGCTACGTTTTCCTTTGAATTTTTTTTTACAAATGTTACACGAAAATGCAGCAACATTTCCACTAAGAAATATTTTATGGCATTCTGAGTGCCACTTTGATGATGAAGGATCTCCGCAATAGTAGCAGTTACTCTCATCTTCATCTGTGGAATAAAAATAAAGAAATATGTTATAAATGGTAAGATGAAAAGTGAAACGTTTCGATAAACTAACTACCCCAAATATGTGTAAATTTATAAAGATAACGAATGTTAGAAAAGTAATGTTAATTTTTTACTTCAAAGTTCCTTATAAATTTAACTACATTCTGTCATTTTTATTTGAATTATAAAATTAAGTTAAAAAGATTAAGGTTTAAATTTATATTAGAGACTATATCTAAACATAAAATAATAATTTAAAAATGGTATTATGGGTCAAGCATTCAGTAAATGTCACAAGCTTACATTAAATATTTTGTCATTAATTTACAAACACCCGCCCACCATTATTAACTCTTTTAACATTTACTAATCATGTTGTTGGGTCTTCAATCATAATTTGCATATAATTTGTCATCATGTCTTACTTTCTGTTTGGGTTGTACTCATAGGAACTAATTTACTCTATTGTGTTAGGGATGAGAAAGGTTGAATTTAGAGGAAGTGTAGACACATTTGCATGATGAGTGTAAAACCATTTTTTAAGTCCAGCAAGGATTTGTACATTGAGCTACCAAAGCGGGTCTAATCATAGTAAAGCAATCTGAAATAGTGGAATAAAGTTATTTGTTTTAATTAAGCGCAAAAATAATGGGAATGGAGCAAAGAAGAGGATATACTACTCAACACAGAAAACATTGCATCTCGTGGTCAAACGCTGCAATCGCTCTAGAGTATGAAAGGTGAGGGTGTGAGAGGAGAGTTCTAGTACAGTCAGTACCAAATGGCGAATGGGACATAAGTCCTTCACTGTGAATAGTTGGCTTAGCACGCTTATTTGAAGCCATTTTAAAAACACTTTACGTACATTGTATTAAATTGATTAGGGATCCGTAATGTTTGTCAAAAGAGGTAAAAATAAAGTAAAAACATTATACACAAAAACTACTGAAAGTCCTAAATTATCGAACTTACAGGCCCCCCCTCGATAAGCTGACCAGAGTGTACGTGCCGGAACGTCTAAGATAACGACTGTTGATGTGTATCAGTGGTCTCCCCTTTCATTCTTCATGAAGTTGACATTCTTTCCGCATGCAATGTTTACTTTGTCGAGTATTACATACCCCAATACCCCCTGACATTAAAAGGTTTATAGTGGGTGACTATAGAGATTTAAGACAAACTCGTCCCTCCCCAGTCCACTAGTATTATGTGAAACAAAGACTTACAGCCTTTATTAGTGGAATCTGCGTGTACTATCTTTGCGACACCTTGCGTAGCTTTCTCCGATTGGTTCTGTGCACATTTCTTGACGTTGTCCTGTGTGTCTTTTTCAAGATTCTTCTGTACGTCTTCCTCAGAGTTGACGTCTATACTTTGCTGTGTGTCATTGTACACGTTTATATCATCTGAGCTCTGTTTAGATTTATTGGTGGGTTGAGTGGAGTACTTTGCCTTGGATCCTTCATACGAGCTTTTCAAACTAAACAACTCATCTCCTTCCATTAATTTGTTGGAGCTGCAATACAAATGTAGCACAACAATGTATATTTAAGACGCAAAACAGACTGTTTCACACTAATACTAAAAATTATCTACTCTTTCCAGGGTTTATAAAATGAAATGAATATCATTTCTCGAAAAATAAAATAAAATTGATAATTAGTTTTATTAAATAATTGTATATAAAAAACTTTTGACCTTTTCTATAAATTAAAGTGATTTAATTTCAAATAAAAATTAATGAAAGCTACCAGTATATTCAAACATTTAAATTGTATGAATAAAAACTATGCTTACACTAAAGCATCGCTATGAAATTCCCCTATTGTGATTTTAAAAACTTAACCTAATAGTTATCTATTACCATATGTTAGTTTTAATACTACAGCTTTGTAAGGAATTATCAATAAGCCCTACATATATTTTTTTAAACTTAATCTAATTTATTTTCTAATAATAATTATCTGAAAGGAACTTTTACAAAATACAAATATAATTTTTTCATGGACAACAGTTTACTATGTTATATGAACTGCTTTTTAATTATTGATACAATCTATCAAAAGATAACATTACTTAACGTATTAAAATGTAAATGTAGCTCTAGTAGCCCCTTTCTATCTGTCAGATAAGGTTCTTGCTATGATAGTTGAGACATACTTAGTTCACAGTCAACAAACAAAAGCTTTCCAGTTGATCTTATAAAGGGTTATAATATCAATATAATAATAAACTTAAGGGGTTGGGGGTTGTTTCTCAAAATATGGGGGAAAATTATGACTCTAGGTAACTTTGTAAACATTAAAAGTGACTTATCATAGAAAAACAAAGAGTAATAATAATAATATTTAGCACCGCGTCTTACTACCCGTTCGGGTTATACGCTAACAAAGAGTAAATGTGATCTAAAACTTGAATTCAATCTTAGGCACCTTAACTTAAGAGCGTGCGTCATAGCAGGCCCAACTCACCTCCCGCGAGGTATGGGAGTAAAAGTGAAAATAAAACACCTACGATATGACAGAAATGTGTGCAGTACATTCGTATTTGAATGATTACTCGACATTTTCCGAGGTGACGATGGGGGACAAAGCGATAAAGTTTCTTGTTAATAACTACAGTACGTCCCTGTTATGACAGAATGAAGATTTGTGAACAATGCTTATCTGTGAAGCCATTCTAAAATAGTCAAAAAACGGCCTTTTCATTGCAGTTTTAATCCAAATATTATTTAATATTACAACAACGTTCAGCATTAGGAACTTGTATTAAATCTTTATCTCCATTAATGTTTAATCAGAAATGATCCACGTGCAATAGTGTTGGTGTAAATCTACCATTTCTAGCCGACTGTCTCACAGAGTTGATGGGCATGTGATGCACGCTCTTAATGTGTCATTGATTTCCTAATGAGATATCCAAGGTTTTGTCCTTTTACTTTCTCTCTATCTTACAGGTAGAGAAAGTATGGTGATCGTCAAAAAAATCGAACTCGAGATTTTGATGAATTTTGACGTTTCATGACTTCCTGAATCCGAAAAAGTGGTTTTTGAATGTCTGTCTGTCTGTCTGTCTGTCTGTCTGTCTGTCTGTACCTCCAACTAGAGCCTAAACTATTTTACCGATTGAGCTGAAACTTGATATCTAGGGTTTTCATAGGGTTGCCCCGAGGGGTTTTTGGAATTGGATATCTACCCCTAAAATTAAGGGTAGTTTACTGAAGGGAAAAAAGAGAAAAAGTCGATTTTCTCAAAATCGGCTCTAACGATTTTGATTAAATTTCATTTATGAACATTAATAAATATTCCAAACAAAATGGCTACTCTCAATATTTCGGCAAAATGGCTTTAAGGGCTCCGGTCTGATGCGTAAATTAACATTTTTTATAATAGCTCCGAAACTATTTGAGATATGAAATTACTTAGCATTACAAATATGTATATATATTTATAATACAAATATTTTATTCGAAACATATTTTTATAAAATCAATAATTTTCAATCTATACGCAATTATATATATATTTTTAGCTTTTTGGACATTAAAGCTTAAGTATTGCGATCGTAAAAAAAACTAACCTGAAATGTTGATGGATTTCGACGTCTCATGACCCCCCGAACCCTAAAAAATAGTCTTTGCAATGCCGTCTGTCTGTGTGTCTATTAAAACTTAAAATTAAGGGTAGTTTACTGAAGGGCAAAAAGAGAAAAAGTCGATTTTCTCAAAATCGGCTCTAACGATTTTGATTAAATTTCATTTATGAACATTAATAAATATTCCAAACAAAATGGCTACTCTCAATATTTCGGCAAAATGGCTTTAAGGGCTCCGGTCTGATGCGTAAATTAACATTTTTTATAATAGCTCCGAAACTATTTGAGATATGAAATTACTTAGCATTACAAATATGTATATATATTTATAATACAAATATTTTATTCGAAACATATTTTTATAAAATCAATAATTTTCAATCTATACGCAATTATATATATATTTTTAACTTTTTGGACATTAAAGCTTAAGTATTGCGACCGTAAAAAAAACTAACCTGAAATGTTGATGGATGTCGACGTCTCATGACCCCCCGAACCCTAAAAAATAGTCTTTGCAATGCCGTCTGTCTGTGTGTCTATTAAAACTTAAAATTAAGGGTAGTTTACTGAAGGGCAAAAAGAGAAAAAGTCGATTTTCTCAAAATCGGCTCTAACGATTTTGATTAAATTTCATTTATGAACATTAATAAATATTCCAAACAAAATGGCTACTCTCAATATTTCGGCAAAATGGCTTTAAGGGCTCCGGTCTGATGCGTAAATTAACATTTTTTATAATAGCTCCGAAACTATTTGAGATATGAAATTACTTAGCATTACAAATATGTATATATATTTATAATACAGATATTTTATCCGAAACATATTTTTATAAAATCAATAACTTTCAATCTATACGCAATTATATGAATTTTTTTAACTTTTTGGACATTAAAGTTTAAGTATTGCGACCGTAAAAAAAAACTAACCTGAAATGTTGATGGATGTCGACGTCTCATGACCCCCCGAACCCTAAAAAATAGTCTTTGCAATGCCGTCTGTCTGTGTGTCTATAAAAACTTAAAATTAAGGGTAGTTTACTGAAGGGCGAAAAGAGAAAAATTTGGTTTTCTCAAAATCTGCTCAAACGATTTTGATTAAAATTCGTATCTAGGCGTTGATTAAGATTATAAATAAACTGGCTATTTTCATTTTCCTATGAAAATGATTTTTAGGGTACTTTACAGAAGCGTTAATTTCCGTATCTCCACAACTATTTGAGAAACTAAACAACTTATCATTGCAAAATTGTAGGACTATTAGAAATAAAAAACTTTTATTTGACATATATTTTTATAAAAGCAACAGTTTCTGAGATATTTGCAAATATATTAATACAATTTTGTGAGCTTTAGTTGTAAACATATACTACTTAAGTCTTAACGCAATAATTCTCCAATGCCATAGAGTAATTAAATATAAGTATCTAAAAAAGTATGTTATTTTTCCTTAAAGCTCTTAGGAGAAATGTTTGCATAGCAATGATCTATCTCCATTTTAGACTCAATAGTCAATATTTACATTTTTTATTGGTCAAAATGTATAAATGAATAATTAAATATCAATGCGATGACTTGAAGATCTGCAACACCTTATAAAATGTTAAAATTTTAACCAGAAATCGAAATTTTAATACGAAGTGTTGACCCTTGTGGAAGACATTAAACTGTTTGAAATGCTCTTAGGTGGACAAAGATGCGCCTCTTTTCTCATTGATTATATATCATTGTATATTATTTTATGCGTGTTCTTATGTGGAGTGGTGATGATACAATGTACATTATTGCGTTCAGAAATCTTACGAGTTTATAGAAAGAGAGAGAAAGTCTGTGCGGTGCACCGTACCATTTATTTTTTAAGATGCAAGCTTTACCTTTCAAACTGTGGCAGGTTTGTGCTATTTTCAACTTTCATCTGATTCTCTTGTCCAATGATTAAACGAGTCGTCACAGAATTACAATCCTATAAGCAAACAAAATATGATACAAAACCCTTATTGGTGAGATGTTTTAAGATTGTGAAACATTATTAGTCTATTTGTTTAGAGCAGTTGAGCCCCTCGCCACTATTTTCTTAGTGCAAAAATTCAGGTTTTCCATACAGCTTAGAGCAGTGGTTCTCAAACTCCTCAGTCATGCAGGACCTCTAACCAGGGAACAATTGATTCATGGGCCCCCTTGATGTAGAATAAATGATTAAAACAATTTTAACCATAAATTTACAGTATAGACCTATTATAAGGATAAATTAGTCATAATATATTTTAATGTAAATTTAATTACAATATAAATAAAAATAAAATAAATAGGTATTATATTAATTTGTACATTTTTAGTCATAACTTTTATAAAAGGAACTAAAATATAAAAATGTATTATATTTGTACATTTATAATCACTGATATGTGAGGAATGGAAGTACTTGTGTGACCCCTTGGGTGAGTCTCGGGGACCCAAATTTGAGAATCTTGGGCTTAGAGGGTTAAATAACTCTATAAAATGTTATGTTTCTGTTAATGGTATGTTAATTATTGATATGTCTAAGAAATTAAGATTAATTTATCAAACTGTTTGTGAATGCACTACGGTAACATAAATTATAATTAGGATTAGGCGAGTAACGAACCAAGACCCTTTAACTACATGCAAGCATGGTTTATCGTTCTTTGAATATTTAATCCCATATTTGTTTTTGAAGATTTAGCATATTGGTGTAAAACTACTTTTTAATCATGAAATAACTTTAAAAAAATATATATTTGAGTCATTAACCAAAATCACAGTAAAATGATCCTAGGTGAACTTGAAACTACTAACCCAAACTTCTACCTTAACATTAGATGCAAGTGAAGACAAAGAAGTTTGATCTTCTTTTGTTTCTTCTTTCATCTTGTGATTCAGGTCATTTGAAAACAAAGGTTTTAAATTCTGCTCATCATTTTCACTCAACTTTTCTTCCTTCACACCGGCTAGTAGGATGGGAAAAGGTTGGCTCTCACATTTAATACTCGTTAGACCTCGGTCAAATTTATCATCACAAGTTGCCGCAAAACTGATAGGTATGGGAACTGATTTAGATACATTTTTATCAGACTGATCCATTGTGATTCCTTTTTGTCAAATTTCACCGAATGTCTAAAACTACTGCTACTAAAATTTGTCAAATTATCTAGAAAAATGTATAATCTGAAAAATTAGTTAAATATGAGCAGTCAAATTTTTCACTGAAAATTGTACTGAGAGCTTAGATATAATATTCAAACATTATAGGCCATTGTTTGTTCACATATTTATTCATAAATTTATAAAATAAGTTTACTTAATTTTTTTTAAACGTTATAATTAACATGGAGATGTCTGGTTATATAATTGCAGTGTATTAAATAATTTATTTTAAAAATGAAAAAGATCACTATTTGAAAAGTATTTATTGTAAATTCGACGTTAGTTTCATTATCAGTGTTTCACTTAAACTGTAGTAATGTCAGCTTTGCCCTGAAACAAAAGATCAATGAAAATAATTATGGTCTACTTGATGTCTAGAAGCTAAAGGTGGCTATTGTAACATCAGAATACCTGTGAAAATAAAGGTTATTTCAAAAATGAGACATAAAAAAAGAATTTTTTTATTTATTTGAGGTATTTAACATGCACTGACTGATTATATGAATACATGGGAATTTATATAAGCGAAAGCATCTAACAATTTTGCGAGGAAAAGTATTCTCACATACCAAGGCTGTACATAGAGAGAGGGGGGTTTATAGGGGTTCAACCCCCACCCCCAACCCCACACCGAACTAAAAAAATAACTTGACGAATTTAAACAGTAAGCCTACATACATTAAGTCAATGCTTGGAAGTGAGTTTGTTGCTAGCCTCTGCTTCTTGGCAATGTTATTTTACATTTTGAAAATATTCGAACCAACAATGAAGACCAGTTTTCAAATACTTTCAAAACGGCCAAATCATTACTGGCCGATGTTCATGAAGAGAAGACAAGAATGACATCTTTCCAGAGATATGGCAGTAACCCATGAACGTCTCACTGGGTTAGCTATAATATATGTGCATGAACAGTTTATCATTCTGTTGTATATTATAAGATGTTGTTTATTTGACTATAGTGGTGACTAGTCACATGACTGGCTCAGGAGCTGTGATATATAAGTGAGTGCAGAGAGGAAGAGAGATGCTTTTGTTCATATTTAATTGTATATTGTAAACCATATCGTTGAATAAATAAATTACTAAATACAAACATAACATGGTGTCAGAAGTGAACGTCGTGCCGTTTGTTAAATTAGTTTTCTAATGGAAAGTTGGACAAGAATATACAGATAAGTGGATAACCTTAAAAAAAAAATTTTTGTTTGTAGTAAAACGGAGTTTTTGATGTTGCGTCATTGAAGTTCGCATATAAAAAAATAAGTCTGGAAGAATAAGGTTATCATAATGGACACGGTTTTTCGCCCACCTCAACCATTAGAACTAACCGGCAACGTATCGGAAAATTGGCGTAAGTTCAAACAAAGATACACACTATTCATGGAAGCAGTAGGAAAAACGAAAGCCGAAGAAACTACTAAAATAGCCATTTTACTGAATCTGATTGGTGAAGATGGACTTGAAGTTTACAACACTTTTAAGTATGCAACAGGAGAAGATAAGGATAAACTTGAAACTATCCTGAAAAAATTTGAAGCCTACTGTCAACCACTTAAAAATGTAATTTTTGAAAGATATAAATTCTTCAATGTGTACCAGAAAGAAGGACAAACGTTTGACAGCTTCCTAACAGAATTACAAACCTCTGCATCTACATGTGAATTCAAGGAAGAGGATTCTCTCATAAGGGACAGGATCGTCTTGGGAATACAAGATAATATTCTTCAAGAACGCATGCTTCGAGAGCCGGACCTAACCCTAAAGAAGGCTGCAGAGTTCTGCAGAGCCGCTGAAGTCAGCAGACTACAGGTGAAAGCCCTTCAGGAAAAAAGTGTAGAGTCAGTGAAAGTGCATAATAAAAGTGTCAAAGCTGTAAAAAGGCCCAGTGATAATAATAGGCCTAGTGGGAGTGTTCAAAGTTATGAATGTAAAAAATGTGGTTATACACACAAGCCCAGAGCTTGTCCAGCATTTAGGCAGGTATGTTCTAAATGTAAGCAATTGAATCATTTTGCTAAGCTATGCAATTTTAGACCTAGAAATAGGCAGGTACATGAAGTGTTAGAAGTTGATCCAAATAATGTAATAGAAAATGATCAAATATCTAATGGAAACTGGAAAAATGAAGCAGGCCCTAGGCTAGAAAGTGAATTTTCTAATCATTTGTTTATTGATAAAATTCAAACAGGCTTAACTAATAGTGATAACTTAGAACTAAATTCTGAGGTTAAAATTGACAGCGTAGGAAACACTGTTTCTTGGTTTGAAACCATTTTGTTGGATGAACAAAAAGTTAAATTTAAATTGGATACAGGAGCAGAAACTAGCATTCTTCCCTTAAGTGTGTACAATAAACTAGAGAACAAAAACAAGTTAACTGAAACTAATGCTATATTGGTAGCTTTTGGGGACAAAAATAAAATTAAGCCTGAGGGAACAGTAATAATAAATTGCTCTTCTCGTAATGAACAAAATCAACAGATTAAATTTGTAGTAGCAAATGTAAATTCAGTACCTTTACTAGGCTTAAGTGATTGTCTTAAACTTAACTTGTTAGCTAAAATAGGAATAGATTACATTACAGAGCATATAAACAAAGCAGATGTTATCGCTAAGCATACTGAAGTTTTTAATGGACTGGGGAAATTCCCTGGCAAACTTAACATAGAATTAAAAGATAATGTCATTCCAAAAATACATCCTCCTAGGCGTGTGCCTCTAAGCTTGCACATTAAACTTAAAAATACTCTAGATGATCTTAAAGAAAAAGATATTATTACAGAGGTTACAAAACCTACTGAGTGGGTCAATAGTTTAGTTATAGTGGAGAAACCTAATCACACATTAAGACTATGTTTAGACCCTAAAGATCTTAATAATGCGATAAAGAAGGAACAGTTTTTGATTCCAAAAGCAGAAGAAATAATGTCAAGGTTAAGTGGGAAAACAGTGTTTTCAGTGTTAGATATGAAAGAAGGTTTTTGGCACATAGAGTTAAATGAGCCTAGTTCATATTTGTGTACCTTTAATACACCATTTGGCAGGTATAGGTTTAAAAGATTACCCTATGGGTTATGTTCAGCCCCTGAAATTTTTCAAAAAAGAAACTTTGATATTTTTGGTGATATTGAAGGATGTGAAATCTACTTTGATGATTTAATTATTGGTGGGTCTAGTGAAAAAGAGCATGATCAGATTTTAAATAAAGTCTTACAAAAGGCTAAAGCAAACAATGTAAAGTTTAATAAAAACAAGTTTCAGTTCAGAGTAAAATCAGTAAACTTTATAGGACAAATTGTTTCAAATGAAGGAATTAAACCTGATCCTGATCATGTCAAAGCCATTATAAAGATGGAAAGACCTAAAAGTAAAAAAGAGTTAATGAGGTTACTGGGGATGTCAAAGTACTTATCACAATACATACCTAACCTATCTAAGATAACTGCGCCTTTGCGTTATCTTACTAAAAATGATATTGACTGGCAGTGGTTACCTGAACATGAACAAGCGCTTAATCTGTTAAAAAGTGAGTTAACAAAAGCACCAGTATTAGCTATATTTGATAGTTCCAAACCGTTAACGTTACAGTGTGACTCCTCTAAGGATGGCCTTGGAGTTTGTATTTTACAAAATGGACACCCTGTCTCGTATGGATCTAGAAGTCTTACAGAAACTGAACAAAGATATGCTCAGATAGAAAAAGAACTTTTAGCCATTACCTATGGCCTTGAAAAGTTTCACCAGCTAACCTATGGCAGACTTGTACATGTTCAAACCGACCACAAACCTTTAGTAACCATTGTAAATAAAGACATTTCTAAAGTGTCTTCTAGGTTGCAAAGGTTATTGCTTAAATTAATTAAGTATCAAATCAAAATTGCTTATGTACCGGGTAAACAAATGTTTATGGCAGATACCTTATCTAGAGCTTACTTAAAGGACCCAGTTAAAGATGATCCAGAATTAACATATGTAGTTCACTCACTAAGTAATTACTTACCAATGACTATGGAAAAAAAAACTAAGTTCAAAATAGAAACAGAAAAAGATCCAGATTTAAGTTTGCTCAAATACTTTTATGTAAATGGCTGGCCAAACGCAAAATCCAAATGCCCTAATAATGTTAAATTTTACTTTAATTTGCAGGACAAAATTACTGTAGAAGATGATTTGTTATTTTTAGATGATAAACTAATTGTACCAATTTCATTAAGAAAAGCCATGTTAACCTTAATTCATGAAAGTCATTTAGGGGTTGAAAAATGTAAATCAAGAGCACGACAAGTGCTGTTTTGGCCAGGTATGTGCAAAGAAATCCAAGAAATTGTACTTAAGTGTAAAATATGTGAAAAATTTCGCAAAAGTAATGTTAAACAACCGATGATTAGCCATCCACCACCTGATAGGCCCTGGCAAAAATTAGCCACAGATCTATTTGAATTTGGGTCCAATGACTATTTGGTTGTAACTGATTACTATACTAGATGGATAGAAATAGAAATTTTAAAAGGTAAAACAGCTAATCATGTAATTCAAAAACTCAAATCTATATTTGCTAGATTTGGAATACCAGACATTTTGATCTCAGATAACATGCCTTTCAACAGTTTGGAATTTAGAAATTTTGCCTTAGATTTTGATTTCTTAAATGTAACCTCAAGTCCACTTTACTCTCAGTCTAATGGACTTGCGGAAAAGTCGGTCTCAATAGCTAAAAATATGCTTCGAAAAGCTTACGAAGGAGGTCAAGATATTTTTATATCACTCATGGAATACAGAAACACTCCAATTAAAGATATAAACTTATCTCCAGCACAACTTATGCTAAACAGAAGGATTAAAAGTAAAATACCCACTTCATCTAACTTACTTAAACAAAATAATTATGATATCAATATCAAAGCTAAACTTATAGCAAAAAACATTAAGACAAAGTTGTGGTATGATAGGGGTGCTAAAAATTTACCTGATTTACAACCTAAAGAATCAATTTTAATACAAAAAGACAAAGTTTGGGAACCAGGTCAAATAGTAACACAACACTTCACACCCAGATCGTTTATTGTAAAACAAAGTGATGGTAAGGAAATTAGAAGGAATAGGAAAGGATTAAGGAAGTCATTGAATCCACCTCCATCCTTTTATAATCCAGAGCCCAGCATAAATGAGCCAATCCCTCAAACTTCAATATGTAGTCCTAGGCCTATCCAACCCGAGACTATTCCTACAATACAGCAAACCAATTCTCAACCAAAGTCACCTTCATCACTAACTATGCCTGAACTTACATCTCCTAAGATAACTTCCAGATCTGGTAGGATAGTAAGAAAACCTATGAGACTAGATTTATAAAAATAAGAAAAGTGTTTTGTTTTTATATATACCAGTGCAATGTTTAAATTAACTTTGTTGGAGGGGAGATGTTGTATATTATAAGATGTTGTATATTTGACTATAGTGGTGACTAGTCACATGACTGGCTCAGGAGCTGTGATATATAAGTGAGTGCAGAGAGGAAGAGAGATGTTTTTGTTCATATTTAATTGTATATTGTAAACCATATCGTTGAATAAATAAATTACTAAATACAAACGTAACAATCATTCCATCTGAACAAGTTATTAACGAGTTTGCTATGAAAAATGACAGAAGTTTGGATTTTGTTTAATAAATTATGATATGTTGTAAAAGGTACCTCTTAGAAAATGTTTGAAAACTTATTTATTTGAAACAAAAAAATAGAGTATTTGTTTTAGGAAGCCCAAACCTCTCGCCCCTCCCCGGAAAAAATCCTGGGTACAGCCCTGTCACATACACCCTAGAGTGTTCTTTTTTTATGCCACAATCAACATGAGACCGACAGTTTTACTTCCCCTTCAAAGAAAGTTGTGCCATGAATTAGTATCGCTCAAGAAAAATACGTCGGCGCGGCTAGATTTGAACCCAGAAACATAGGGACCTGAGGCGAGCACTTTACCCAAAGACCAAATAGGCATACTATAAAGGCAATAAACATAAGACAATAAGCTCACATTCTGGGAATTGTCACACCAGCATTTACCACTGCAAATTTTGTGAACATTATCTAAATTAGGGTTTGATTTAATAATCAAGAACGTCTTTGTTAGAAATTGGCTTCACTGTAATTTAAACATGTGTTTTATCTATAATCCAGGTGCATGGAACAGACCTAAACAATGCTCTAAAATCTGTTTGCTCTAGGTTTAAATTGTGGTTAAAGGTTTTCAGCTTAGGTGCTGCCATCTCTATATTTTCTTAGTAATTACATTGCTTTAAGTGCCGTTATCTATGAGACTCGAGACTAAATTAATTTATAACGCAAAACTAATAGGAAAAAGTGATAGTACGGTGCACAATTCATAAGAAAAATACAACGGCTAATAATGAATCGTAGTCAGGGGCGTCGCACCGGGGGTAGTTGGAGGGGTGTGTCACCCCCACTAAATGTTGGCTAAAGGCTTGAAAGTTGGGAATTTTGTGAGATTTGGGATCTGGAGTTGGGAAATTCTAGGCTTATTCTGTACTCTATTACTTTCTACTATGAAAGTCCTTAACCACAGACTTGTACAGACAATTTTAAAATTTCCCAACTGTTGATCCCTACTCTAAAAAAAATCCTAAACTTTAAAAATCATCAACCATTGGAAGGCGATTCCTTTTGTAGTAATTTGTAGAAAGCTTAGTTAATCAAGAAGGTAGTCTAGTAGCACCGTTGTCAGTAGGCCTATACAAAGACAACGGCCAGTCAGTGTATGCCAAATGCGTTATGGAAACGAAGCATAAGGGAACATGAGCTGCCCAGTAGCAAAATTTCACTCAGCCAGCAATTCTTGAAGTGGCAGCATTGTCAGCCAATGTTTAATTATGGCTTAGTGTTTTTAGTTGTGACTTTAGTGGCTGCTAGATTGTCGCAGTTTTATGATTCGAATTATCATATGTTGTACAGCCAATGCCTTAATTAGGGCTTTATTAAATTTTGAAGGCTTAAATGAAGTGAATGTTACGCATAGGGATGGGAAAAACTGCTCCTTTAGTGGAGCAGGAGCAATCTGTTAATGCTCTATCACTGGACCTGTTCCTTTTTGTCACAGTTACTATTTTCGTACTTACTCACAGCCTAGGTTTTTTTAGCACCGTGTCTACTGCCTGTTCGGGTTATACGTATTTATGCCAATTAAGCCAATGTGTTAGGGATGAAGATGGTTGATTCTAGAGGTAGTGCACCCACATTTGTTTGGAATGAGAGTTGAAAACGTTTAGGGAAAATTATCCTCAGTGCACCTAACCGGAATCGAACCTCAATCTCCTTGTCATCGGCAGTCCATTCTAGTGTGAGAGTGAAGCTAGAGACCAGAGGCTGGCAACTCTTTCTATCATGGGCTTTATGGGTTTTAAACAAATGTTTGGCTAATTTGAAAAAAGTTAAGCAAAAAAAGTTCAATTTTAAATTTCCCAATTAGTAATTAGTTATTAAGCCCATTATTTGAACAAATTGTTAGTTTGCTAAATATTTTGTGGGCTAGATAAAATCAGTCAGTCAGTAGATTGCTGACCCTTGCCTTCAAAACTAATTTGTGACTCCCAAACCAACTCTAAACTAGGCCTATAATAGATAAGTAAAGTTGCGCCGGACCTGATCTCAGCGCTGTGACAAGAACACAAAGTATCCACTTCCTTTCCACTGTACGACCGCTCCCAAATATCTCTGGAGCATAAAGGAACAAGGTTGCTCCGGACCTGCTACAGCGTATATTTGTTCCGTGGAGCAGTGACAAAAAGGAACAGCTCCTTTCGTCTGTCTGGAACATGTGGTGAATGTGACGTCAGAGGAGCAGTGACAAAGGAGCAGGTTGTGATTTCACAACCCATCCCTAGAGTAAACAAATGGTGTCATGTGTGCGCAGAAGCTAAGGTGTCATGCAAGTATTAATATCTGTGTCTGCTGAAATGTGGTCAATAGTTGGGTACAACGTTTACAAAATTTAATTTATTTTACTCAGATTTTGATAATTTGTTCTTATATAAATATAACTCTACAAATAGCTTGTAATTGAATATAAAAGTGTGAATTCAATGTTCTAACTTTATATAGTTAGAGCCCTGGCCTGTGCTTACTAAACACGTGAACCAAGATCTTAACCTAAAAGCAGATTCTGATAGGCGAAACTTCATTAAAAACAACGCGTCACTATGGCAACAACCATTTTAACTTTCGGATAACAGTTATCAGGTACTTAAACCTCCCGATAAAAATGTGACGGACAAATACATTTTATCTGGCAGATAAATGCTATCTTCCAGTCACAAGACCCACTTTTAACTTATCCACCAGATAGAAATATTTATCTACCAGATTAATATTTATCTAGGAGTCATAAGACCGGCCCTAAGTATCGATTATAAACGCTATAATTGCATATAGTGTATTTCAATTTCTTGTGCACTATGTGCTATACACTACTAGCTATGCAGTATGCATGAGCATAAACCCAGTCTAAAATAAAATAAAATTTGACATTAGTTAGGCTTGCATTAAAAATATATATAAGAACTGTTGTTTAAATTGATTCCTTTCCATTAAAAAATTACAGCTTGTTAAGCCTATAATAGTAATACTAGTTTTGGTTCCTGTTCTATATTATTTATTAGTAATGTTAAAAATACTGTTTGCTATGATTACTGTCAGTGTAAAAAATATATTCCTGTTATTATTTAACAATATTGAAAATTATACAATAGGAACCTAAGCAGTAATCTCTACTAGAAACAAGAAGTAATTTCATGCATGATAGGTACTAAAAAAGCACAGATTTTTAATCCTAAGGTGGGTTCCGGAGGATTCGTTTTCAATATGATTCATTACTATCACAAAATATACAACTGGTTCCTAATCACTTTTGTTCTATCGATATTTCAAAATATAAATTTTAAAACTTAATAGACTTAAATGTCCTATTAATTACCTATAATTCAATCATAAAAAAATATTATTTTAAATTTGTGGTAACATTATATAATATTACGTTTTGAAGGTCAATATTTAAATTTAAATTGTCAGAATTTTTTTTAAGAAAGATCCTCCCCTCCCCTTTATGGATTTGTATTTTATATAATATAATAAAACTATATAATTTGTACATTAACATTGTTTAGTAAAAATGGGTTGGGTAAAATGGTTTCACACAATAACTAAGCTTGCATAGTGCATAATTTAGTTAATAAATGTGATATAGCACATGCCTTGGTAAACGTCCTTTCATATCCAAGAAAATAAAGTAGAAAGCAGATTGTACCCATAAAACAGAATAACCTAAGGAACGTATCGAGGTTATTCTAATAGAACATTCTTAACACTTTTTAAATTAAATATAATAATTAGATTCTATATTCATTTATTATGATCATTACATAGTTTCTTTTTTTTTAATTAAAATTTCATTTGTTGTTGAGTTAGATTTATTATTATTTATTAGTTATTTGATTTATTAAAACTAATTTCTAAAGTAAATCTGTGTACAAAATGGTAAGACTAATTGTAAACAAAATGTTTGTTATAGATAACAATCAAAATGAACAACCTACATAAAAATATGCTTTGAGTTATGGTAAGAAATAGATATTAAAATTTTATTGGATTTACACTCACACACACTTTATTATGATATAATGGGGCCAAACTTTTTCTTTATTGTTTTACATTTGTTTCAAAGAATAATTTTAATTTTGATCAATAAATTATTGTTAATGTTGAGACTTAGGTCATTTTTCCTACACCGTGTACACCGACAGTAAATTTGAAATCAAATCATAGGCCTACTCCCCCCCCCCCCC
>CABFWB010001715.1:72299-85320 GCA_902151455.1 Timema bartmani | reverse complement strand
CCCCCCCCCCCCCTTCCCACTAAATCTTAACACGAACTTTCATGTGAACTTAAATACAAATTTTGATTAAGATGGAATGGATAATAATGTTAGCAACAATTATTTACATTAATACTTTTGGACTTGAGAAGGAATAGAATATAACAAAGAAAAAGGGTCTTCAATCACACCTTACAGGGGTACTGTTCCAAATAAATTAGTTTTATAAGCTCTTTTGTTCTTATATTAATTACAGACTATGCAATGACATTTAATTGTATTTTTTATCTATGATAGGTTACTGTACCTATCTGTGAAACCTAGGCATCATTGCTCTAACCGATAACGGGAGGTCAGGATTTGAACATTGACCTGGTTTATTGAGGTAACTTATATTTTTTTTCTAATTAGTTTCCCACTTCCTCTACCTTGCTAATCCCTAGGTTAGTTCATTTGTGTTAATATGTGGATATCCGGGCGAGTAGGCCTATAAACTTCCTCGGAGATCCAGGCGTCTACTACATATCCATGATGTTGATTTATTTTATGATTTTGACATGATTGAAAAAAATCGAAAATCAGTTAAATCAACTTTTTAGCATCATATCTTACTACCCGTTTGGGTTATACACTTATTTACCATTTACACAAATGATTTAAGGGCTTAGAGAGGTTATATATATATAGGAATTGTACCCGCATTTGTGTGGAGGGAGAGAAGAAAAACATTTTGGAAAAACCATCCTCAGTACACCCAATCGAGACTCAAACCTCCCTCTCCCGTTATCCGCAGTCTAGTCTACTGCGAGAGTAGCGCCTTAGACCATGCGGCCACCGGAGTGGGTCACTCATTATTGGTGACATTCATAATGATTGTCAGTTTAAGGGGATATAGGTCTATAAACTTAAGCTTTCTGCGGTGATTCAATTTAGTCATAAAAAGCTAATGTCAAGATGAAAGAATACCCATAGAACTTAAATAATCTTAATTTAAATCAATCTTGAATTCATCTTTAATTTAATTACTCAAAAAGAGGTGTGGTTTCCAATCCTTTAATAGGTAGGCGCTACCTGCTTGGATGATTTTCCAACACAGATTCAAGTCTCGGGAGTTATTCCTCTTCACCCAGAAAATATTCATTGTTTATTGTACACAACACATCATTCAAATTTCCGGGAACATGAACGTTGGAGTTTAATTTACAACTGGGTATGCAGAGTTTTTTTTTCCCTAAATGGTATTCCATTCTTCCACCATGCAAATGTGGGTACATTTCCTCTAACATTTACCTTCCTCATTTGTGTAAATGTGTGTTGTAGCTTGAGTGGATAGAAAGATGTGGGGTATGGAAATAAAAACAAGTGTGTACATTAAGGCGTCGTTTTTTAAAACTTATTTGTGTATAGCGATTTGGTTCAACATTACATAATAATATATTCCTTAAATTGAAAAATGACACCTGTAAATGGTAATCGAACCCGGGACATTTGGCTTAGTGCGTATTCTTACAATTGTCATACTATTGACAGCATAAAGCCCTACCGAGTCAAATCTGATAGCTTGTGATCTTGTAGCTGATGATTTACACATGTCCATTACAGATTCTGCCTGAAAATATGAGTGACCTTTGGCTTGAAACAATTCCTGGATAGCTCACTGGCTATAGCATTAGCGTACTAAGCCAAAAGTACTGGTTTCGATTCCCTTGTCCAGGTGTAATTTTTTGATTTAAATAATATAATATTTAGATGCGGCTATAACCATAATAGCTTGGCTATTTAATCCATTACTTAATCATAACTTAATAAATTATCGACTAGACTCAACATAAATTTTGTTGGCCGTCTCGAAGAAAAATATAAGAAACAACAGTAAGGGGATTTTTAACCCATATTTTATCAAAACATCACAATGTACTTTGGAAATAGGTTGTGTTTATTAATAAAAACAAACATGAGAATGTAATAAGAAGAAACAGGATAAGAAATGAAATAATTAGAGATGGTTTAGACATTATATCATTAGAAGAATCACTGAAGAGGAAAAGGTTGCTGTGGTTAGGTCATGTGATGAGAATGGATTTGGACAGAAGGCCTTATAAAGCCTTACAGAACAAAGAGAAGGGCAGAAGACCTATTGGAAGACCACAGACAAGATGGATGGACCAAGCGCAGAAGGACACAGAGGCTAAAGGAGCGAACTGGAGACGATTGGTTGAGGGAGGAGTTTGGAGAGATCGACAGGAATGAAAGAGGATGTGACAGACGACCCGCGGAGGCGTAAAAGTCGGACGATGATGAGTTAATTTTAGTACTTCATTTGGTGTGTTTCGCTGGTTAACATTCGCTAATAAATACATTGTTCTTCGTATATTAAAATATCAAATGAAATTAACCAAGGATTAATAAAGCAAGCTAAACAAAAGGTCCAGTCATATGTTGAAATGGAACCACATACCTAAATGCATAATTTGTGAATAAAACAATATCTTAGTCCCATAATAAGCCGCATAGGTTCACCCCGCTATATTAAAATTGTTTTGGAAAATGTGAATTTTTTATGCTCGAAGTAGATGAATTATAAATATAAAATTCAATCCATATTTTTAATACACAATTAAATTTTTATCCTAAGTCAACAAGTTTAGTATTTATTGGGTTCTATCAAAAAGTGAAAGTCAATAAAAATAAAAATGTGTACATAAAATTGATTTTATTAACAAAGCAACCTTGGCGTATCTTACAAGTTCGTGCATATACAAAAATTAATAACTCTTTTCTTTTCACTCGCCATTACTCAATTTATGTTTTAAATAATGCGTTCTATCAGTTGTACATACAGCTCTCTCAGAAAAATGTCACAATTCGTTTCACATTTCTTTTATTATGTCAAGCAAGAGTTAAAGAAATAATACATGTAAGTATTCATTTGATGTTAAGAATGTCTTGTTCCCTTTTTATTCAAAAAATAAAAGTATTTTTAAATATAATATTACAAAAAATAGTAACAGATATTTATACTCTTTACATTTAGAAGAAAAAAAATATTGTATTGACCATAAAGATATGCTTTTTTTGTTACTTTTTTTTCAGGTAATTTTTATGCTTTGTCAAAATGTATTAAAACAGTACTATATAGGAATGCAATAGCACTTTTATTATTAAATTTTATCTGGCATCCCTCTACAGAAAATAAATCAAAACTACAAATAACAAAATTTAGAAATTCTATTAATAGTAACAACAATTTTAATGATCTTTTTTTAAACCTGCACAATTAACAAATTTTTTTAAAATAATTTGCTCTATGCATTTCTTGCGCTAATATCTAATAATACGTTCTTATGTATTATATTTTCATCTACATATTTTTTTTTACTACACATTATAACATTTTTTAAATGTATTTTATCTATTCATTGCATTAAAACTAAACATAGCTATTTTGAAGTGAACTTTAATGTTTTGGTTTTGAAACCGATGACAATATAGACTATTAATGTTTGGAAGCATTTTTTTTTTAACAAAAATCAATAATACAATATTCATGTTCAATATACAATACATTTTGGAACACCGTTTTTTTGAACTTTCAACTATAGTACGACTATGATAGGAAGAACCTTACTGCTTGCTAACTGTGTGTGCAATAAGGTCATATCTGAATCCTACTGTACTTTTATATATTTCAAACATAATTTTATTTTCAACTTTCAATAAATTACAAAATATGTTGATAGATACGTACATTGAAATCTAATATCATCTATTATAATCGACACAAGTATACAAAATTTAAAGCTGAAGATAAAACCGAACTATTATTGAATAAATATGAAAGATGTTGTTTTGCCTCTTATTTACTTAGACTAGTGAGCACCATTTTTATATTAATCATATTTTTTAAATTCTTATTGTAAAATATACTTTGTGGCAAATGTTGATACCATAAAAGTGCAAACCCCTCCCCTCCTCCCTTCCTATAAACTCGGTTTTGAAATATTTTGATTAATGGTTTTCAAGGATAGGCATAAACGATACCATTGGTTACAGTGTTATCTAAAATGCTAACTATCCCAGACATGTGAAGTAAGTAACTGCCTAAAATACGAGGATTGTTAAAATGGCTAATAGAATGTCATTTAAATATCAAACTTTGGACTGTTGGCGAAAGAAATGCATCACCATAAAACAAAAATAAATGTTTAATACAAACAAAAACTATAATAGAATCAATAAGTTTGTTTTATTTAGCTGTCATGAGGAGAAACAAGATTAAGACCAAAGTTTTCTGGTAAAGAGTTAGGGTACATGGAGTACATGAGATAGTAGAGAGATGGGAGGAGCAGATAACCGAGAGTTTGCAAATGAGAGGAGAAGAAGAGAAGAAATTAAAGTAGGAAGAGTGGTGGAAGGATAGAGGAAGATGGAGGCATTTTACTAAACTGACCCGGCCACAGGCTGGAAACAGTTGATGATGATGATGCTAAAATAAAAGTGTATAAAACAAAATGTAACTAACTTTAAATAGAAAATGAGACATATTGCTAAGTTGGCATGGGAAGAGAAAAATGTTTAAATAATAATAATAATGCTAACCCACTTATTACATACTCTCACAAGGAAACTCGAACGATCAAGTAAGAAAGTTTATGAAACATGTGAAAATTTGATAAATATTCCGATTAAATTCGTCCAAATATCTGATCAATTATCACTAAAACAAAACAAGCTTTTTTTATTGAAAATTTATACTGCATGCATGGTTAACATTTTGTGGAGAGATTACCAATATGCATGCCTCATCCATTCTGGAAAAAAAAACACAAATAGTTTGCATAATATTTACTCTAATCCCTCTCCATGATAATTTTTTTTAGCACCAATTACTACTTCCAGTTAGAGTTAAGAATGATAGGAACAAAAAGAAGGGCAAATAGAATATATTTACAGTGGAACTTGAATATAACGAGCACATATATTATGAAATCACGGCTGTAGTGAGCAAGAAGCCATGTAGTTATTTTAATTTACACTTATTACCACACAAGTTTTGGTATTGATCTAAAGAACTTGAAAACATTCTTAATTGCTCAGTTAGTTGGAAATACCCAATTCTTGGAATAGACAAAAATGAAAGCTGTGGTTTGGATTTTATAAACATCTGCATCAGAAAATTGAAAAGTCATTGAAGTTAAGTCACCCCTTTCATATGTCTCTATTCCGAGAATTCCTTGAGGATCGTTTCCACTCACCTACCTCTCCTGGGTCTCTCCTACGTTTGAAAAACCTTCCGTCAGAAACATGTTTACTAATAAAATAAACTATCTCTCGATTCATAAAAAAAGTAAAATTTATTCGCGAGTTAGAACATGGTGCAAAAAAAAATGTTGAAGTGTGTAAAGAGTTTTCTCTCTCCTCTTCACCAGTATGAAAGATTCAAAAGAAACACAAAGAAGTGCTGGATTTTCAATAGATGGTCTGATATTGGGTCATGTGGAAATATTTGCTAAACAATTTGGAAGTGATGATGTTGTGTGTAACAACAGTTGGCTCGATTGGTTTAAAAACCAACATAACATTGTTTATGCATAAATAATTGGAAAATCTCGATTTGCAAATCTAACAGTGGCAAATGAATAGATTGACTTGTGTTTGGGCAAAAATCGGGAAAAAATGTCAATGATAAAGACATTTAAGAAGAGTGGGTGAGAAGAAAACTATTTTGGATGTAATTCTTTGGTACAAAGCAAACTGGATTGAACACATCTTTAGGAGGAACTGTCTTCTGTATGACATCATAGAAGGAAAGTTTGAGGGAAAGAGGAGCTTAGGAAGGAGGAGGATTTAAATATTGTATGACTTGAAGGAAAGAAGAAAATTCTGGGAGTTGAAGGAGGAGGCATTGGTGGTCTAAGTTCACTGACAAAGCGACTGGACTTGTCAAAAGACAGAACATCTAATAATTATATAAAAAAAAATTATTTACAACATCAGTTAGGGTCTAAACACAGTTTATATTAGAGTATAATTGGAAACCCAATACAAATTCATTAAATGTGAAACATGGTTTTTTGTTGGGTTTTTTTCAAATAAATAAATAATTTAAACAAAGTTTGTAATATATCTCAAAGATGTCACAAAAATTATCACGACATTGGTCAGGTCACCATTAATTTGAGCCTTTTTAAAAATTAACAAACCTCTTTGATCTTTTCTTTCTATCCTATGCTTCTTCCCTCTAACAAAAAAAAAAAACTATCCTCAACTACATATGATCTAAATTTTTTATTAATTATGGTTTAGTGAACCATAATTCAAATGTACTTTCTTTTAGTGAAGGAAGTCTCACCATATTATTATTCATCCAATATTGTAATAAATTAAATTGTTACTTCAAGAATAATTTAATCTCTCATTTTATTAGATAAATTAGAAACTTATCTTAAACACAGTGGTATTTTTATAACAAGCCTACTAGTTTCTAAATTATTATTGGTGCACACAATAATGGTTGCATTCAAATGATTTAACATATAATCGAAAAATAACTTAAAATAACTAGTTAAATACGATATAGTAATATATTTTTATACGGAGTAGAGTGTTGATAATTTAGACATTAAAAATCTGGATGGTTGATAATCTAGATCACCAAGAAAAAAAATATTATTTATAAAAATAACCACAAGGGTATTAATATCAGACACATGGCCGCCAAAAAAAAGTGCCTTAATCTTTGTTTAAAAAAAGTTGGTAGACTTGTTTCATTGTTAGATTTTTGCCTTATTATATTCTTTCAGAGTTTGTGATATTAAAAAAAAAAGTATATAAATTTGTTGTTTAAATAAAGTGAAAATGTTTCTACCTAAATACTGAGTTTTCGTAGGTATACCATCTATGCTTATTTTAAAAATTGTTGTTATAGTTATTGTATTTTCGAAAATCCGGACACATAATTAGTCCAGACTGGGGTGATCCCCAATTGGTCTGAATTATTCGATATGTTTTCATCAGTTCCTTGATTATTTTCTATAAAAATCAACAACAAAAAAGGTTATTTACAATATCAAAATTCTGTATACAATGTGATAATATTTTAAGTAAAATTTAAAGAGAATAAATGCATTTCTACTAAATAAAAAATAACATGGCTGGATATTTTATTCACTTGTGTATAAAATAGCCCTGCAACATACATAAAATAAAAGATATGGCTTTAGATTGTGAAAAAAAAAACCTGTATCTTTAAAAAGTAACTGATGTAAAAAATTTGACAAAGCTTGCTTTAATAAACCTTATTCTTTGACAACTTGAGAGAAGGTAAAATACTTGCGACAGTAGTAATTATTAACGACAGTACAAGTTTGATTTTCAAATGTCATTAGTTAGTTGGTAAGTTAGTTGATACCCTTTACCAATGTGGTCCAAACTTATTTTTTAAATGATTCGCTTGCCAATTTTCATAATGCATATCAGGTTGTAAGCAACATTAACAACAAAACTTATTTTCAATTTTCTTACATAGAACTAGTAGGTATACAAAGTAAATATTAGAATTATTATACAAATATATTTAAATTTGTTGAAAAATTACTCCTGAACTCAGGACACTTGTCTATACGCGCCATTGCTCTACCACTTGGCTATCCAGGATTCGGTATACGCTCAAGGTCATTGTTCACTCATAGATTTAAGTCACACTGGTTTCATTGTCAGACAAGCAACTGATGACCCCACACATCCATCTTAATCTCATGCCTTAAAACTATTTAATGAATAATAACCCTGGGCAAGAGATGAAGCCTGAATATCTCAGTGGTAGAGCAACCAAGGGTCCTGGGTTCGATTCCTGTGTCCAGGAATAATTTTTCAATTAAATAAATTAAATAATATTCACCTACCTATGAATATAATCATACTGTCTATTTTAACCTTTTGTGTAAATATGCATTAATGTACCAATATAGTTAGGGAGATGACTGACCTTGGTTTTTATTCCACAAGTTTTTCGATAATTCAGATTACCATTTTTCATGCCGATTAATGATCCGATCATAGGCCGACTATGACACATTTGGTTAAGCGTATGATCGGCATAATCAGCATAATTATTCTCACCAATATTCTGAACTGGGTGGTGGCGTACATACAACCTGGTCCTATTACTTGGCGGCAGGGAAGGGATTGAAGGGTGGAAATAACAAGGAGGGAGGGATTGAGGGTTGTTTACTGGTTAGGGTGGAAAAAAATGTTTGAGAGGACAGACAGTTTGTCATAGTGACTAATACCTGGTATTTGCATGTGCAACGAATATTGCTAGAGGGTGGATTTCAAGGTCAACATTTTGTGTGCAGCAGAAAAGAGAAAGAGAAAATTTGAATGAATAAGAGGGTAGATTTAAGGGGTGACAATACCAACGAAAATTCAACGCTAGTTCATGACTACTGGACTGTTCAAATAATGTTCACCTTAGATATTTAATATTTAAATAAATTGAATAACTTTAAAATATTTATTTTGTCATTTAGCAATATTGTTTGGTTTAAGTATATTATTTAAAATATAAATAATAATAATAATAATAATAATAATAATAATAATAATAATAATAATAAATAATAATAATAATAATAATAATAATAATAATAATTGTTATTCTTTATGAAATATAGGAAAATAAATAAACAGAATCTTAGCCATTTAATAACTTTGTGTTAATTTTGAAATAATAATTATAAATTATTAATACTGTAACTATTGCTCACAGTTGAGAATTTTGGATTTATATCAAGGAGGTCTAAAACATTTATCTTATCTTGTACATCCTCCTACCCCTTTGTTAAATAGTTCCCACAGCATATTAAAGTTTTTACCTTGATTATATTTTTATGTTTATTAAAATCCTAACTGAGAATTTAACTAGCAAAAAACTGTTTTTATTCAAAAATGTATGTGTGTCATTCCGATAATACCTTTATAAAGAAATTAAACCTAATGATCGGCATTGGTGATTGGCAAAATCAGCAACAAACGATCGATTCAACCCTACTTTGTTTATTAAATATTTTAAAATTCCATGAGATTGATGAAACAGAATAAAACAGTTTACCATTCATGGGCTAGGTTACGCTGGCCTTCACTATTGTGTAATAAACAAACACATACAATTAACAACATTTTATGGTAGGCTACTCAAACCAATTTGTAGTTGTATTTTATATATATGAAACTATTTCAATCAAGTAAAACAAAAGAATCAATATTTTCTTAAATATTTTAAATTAGAATATTCATTAAAATAAACACTCTTTTAGAATTGTTCACCTATTTTTAAACAATACCATACAGTTTAAAAACAATGCTTTAAAATGTACACAATTTTATATTATTAAAAACAATATTAAACATTTTGGTCACATTATATTATGATGCATTAAAATATTTGTATTGTATATTAATGTAACTGGATATGTTACTGTATTTCATTTTCCTTAATAATAGTTGTTCACACTAAAGGACTATAGTTAATAATAATAGTGTTTGGTATACTATACATCATAGTAATAGATAAATGTTAGTTTATTTACTTTATTGTTGCATAGGTAATATATCACTGCTGGACTATGGTAGGTCATCCGTTACGATAAACTTATATTGGTATGTTAGATTATTTGCTATGGTTTGAACAAATATCTCAAACGAGTACCAAGAAAACAAATGTTATTCATATAAATGTTAGGTTTTCCACGATACTTATAATTTTAAGTGAAATTGATGTCCAAACAAACTTGATTGTTTATGTCTTAAATTTAATTTGAGCTGAAAACAGTTTTTTTTTGTAGAAACGTTAGTTGGGTATTATGCTCACTTTTATTTAACGTACCATCAAATTATAATTTGAACACAATAAACATAATGTAACATTTTGATAGGCCATTTTTTCAAAATGTATTTTGTTGGAAGTACACTCTGCAGTTTATCATGAAATGTAACTTTTTTTTTTTTGACCGATTGCATCTTATTAGCTTTGCCATGGTGAAAACTTTAGAAGTAAACTTTAGAGCATTCAGGGTAAACAAAAGGTACACTTTGTTAGAATACTGTACACTGTTGTTTAGCCTATAAGATAGAGCCATTGTGTAATCCATCAAGGTTAAGACTTGTTACATCCGCTTCGGTGGTCACATGGTCTAAGGAGCTACTCTCGCAGTAAGTAGACAAGACTGCAGACGACGGGGAGATTGAGGTTAGAATCTCGGTCAGATGTATAGAGGGTGGTTTTTTTCAAAAGATTTTCTACGAAAGTGAAAGTACACTTTCTATAAATATAACCTTATTAATTTCTAAGACCATTAACATAATTAGTACATAAGCTTATAACCCGAACAGGTAGTAAGACACGGTGATAAAAAAATGACTTATCACCTTTCAGAGTAAACAAAATGTTCATAAGATTTGTTCAAATTTGTTTTAAAGATTAAATGTTTAAAAAAAAAAGTAAATAGCACTATATATAATTTAAGAGTCCAGTACTGAGATATACTTATGTAACAATGGCTGCTAGAACAACACTACAACATTTGTATCACATGTCTTTGTTTTGTTTCGGAGAGACAAAGACACAATGAATAAGAGAGTATTGATGCAAGAATGTAACTACTATATTTGTAGAAGAAATGGATGATGAAACGTCAAAAGTTATTTATGCAAAGAGCAATGGCAATACACTTTTATTGACAAAGTAATATTTACTAGACAAACACACCGAATACACACATTCCACCCAGAAGAATATATTAGTAAATATCTTTTTTCAAATTGTGACTAGGAATAACCCTCAACTTTATAATATTGTAAAGGAATAAGCTACTTTTTTTTCATCATTAATAAATCACTGTTTGTAAATATCTGAACTTTTTGTTAAAAAACAATGCATAGAGAAAAATCACTCCAAAAACTAAAATACTATAATTAATATTTAATTTCATTTTCCAACAGTCATCAAAGACACACAACAGGCCATTAATGAAAAAAATTTATTAGAAACACAAAATTGATTAAATTGAATAATAAATCACTATGAAATAAAATAAACTACTTATTTTGAGATCATTGAATTAATTAATTAATTAATTAATGTATTTGAATACATACTTAACAACAAAGGATTTTATAAATTTGCTATAGTCAACATCATGAATGAAGTATTCAACAATAGTAGATATTAAATTCTACTTTATTTTGTTTACTTTTTGGACATGTAATTACAAATCAAATTTTTGTTTAATTGATTTGATTTAAAGTGTAAAAGTATATCCTAGGTTTGAATAAAATTATTTTATTTAATGTTTATAAAATTTGTTTTTATTTTGGAGAAAATATCACATTAATTAAAAATATTACAGTATAGTTTTTTTTTAAGTTTTGTTATTGTTATTATTTTAAAGTTATTAATGACAAAATCCTGAATTGAAATTGATGAAAATAAAGAAAAAGGAAAAATAAACTAGTAAATGTAATGAAAAGGGAAAGAGGAAAAATGTAGGAGGAATCCAATGCACAAAGGTAACATCTTCCTTTCATCTTTTTTAGTAGAAATATTCAAACAGTCAAACACAAATAGAGTAATATTTCAGCATTGTTGCCTTTATCAATAAAAAAAAGAAATATACACTTTACACAAACACTAAAATAGGTACTCCATTTTGAATTCAGTATTTGTGTTAAGTGTATTCACTAGTTTCTTTTTTACTCGATAAAGGCAACAATGCTGAAATATTACTCTATTTGTGTTTAACTGTATATTTGACTATTTCTACTATTAAAGTTGAAAGAAAGAAGATGTCACCTTTTTACATTGGATTCTTAGCACATTTTTCCTCTTTCTCTAGGTGGGCTTTCTTAATTTAATTTACACTTACTACTTTATTTTTATCATTCTCCATTGTTATTAAATTATTTAGCTATTGGGCCTCATTATTGTTAAACAAAAACTTGAATGTACCATTCATAGGCGCACTTTAAATTGACTTATTTCTTAATTTCATTAAATACCTAATTAAAAGGATAGAACAAATCTTAAGCATTAATATAATTTCTATAAACAATTACACTCATTTTTAGTTGAGATGAAGTTATTGTTTTATTGTATTATAAAGTATTGTTGCCCATTAATTCTCCAGTAAAATAAGTTTGGTATGCCCTATTGTGTTTGAAAGTCAACAATGAAGAGAGATTTTATTAATAGTCACAATTTATTATGTATAATAGCGGGAAATAGTATTTGAGTAGAGAAGCAAGTTATTTGGACCATAACAAAGACAATCATTATTAATATCAAAACAAAATAAAGAAAACAGAATTTAATGAAATTAATGAGTTTAAATTGTTAAAACTTTTTTCTTTAAATTTCTACTCAGATAATTTTACTTCTCACTTTATACTCATCTCACATACTATTTTTATAATTTACAAAATAGCATATCTAGCTCAAATTAGGCATGTTCAAATTTCATCCTAAACATAATTCAGTTTCTCAAAATATTTGTATTGGATACTATTTTTGCTATAATTTAAATATAAAAAATTGTTTTAAGTATTTATGTGAACACTTCATTAACTGTAAATGACAATGTTACGCTCCACTTTGAATTAATAATTTTGCAATTACAAAGCTCCCTTGTTGAAATACAACCTTCAAACAATATAGAGTTATCTACATCGTAAAGTCAACAATGGAATAGCTGTCCATGTGCACCGGTAATTGTCTTACAGTGATATATTTTAGTCAAATATCTATTTTACAATAAAGTAGTGAAAAGCTTTTTTTTTTATCTGATCACTCTTATAAAATGTCATTGATCCTTTCCATAAACCTAATGAACGGTGTGCAAGTAATTGCTGTTAAGATATTACATTTTAAATATAAATTAATACATTGAAAGGAGGATAGATGGCCCACCCACAAAAAACTATAGTGAGTTCACAATTAAAACACAACAAAACATGTAATTATGTAATTTTGTGGGTACATCAGTCC
>CABFWB010001715.1:52303-64786 GCA_902151455.1 Timema bartmani | reverse complement strand
GGATCACCTCCTGAAACACGTGACCAGATGTAATCAGCAGCTCTCCACGAGGGTCCAGTAGTTCGCCTCCGGGAGGATCACCTCCTGAAACACGTGACCAGATGTAATCAGCAGGTCTCCACGAGGGTCCAGTAGTTGGTCTCCAGGAGGATCACCTCCTGAAACACGTGACCAAATGTGATCAGCAGGTCTCCACGAGGGTCCAGTAGTTTGTCTCCAGGCGGATCACCTCCTGAAACACGTGACCAAATGTAATCCGCAGGTCTCCACGAGGGTCCAGTAGTTGGTCTCCAGGCGGATCACCTCCTGAAACACGTGACCAAATGTGATCAGCAGGTCTCCACGAGGGTCCAGTAGTTGGTCTCCAGGCGGATCACCTCCTGAAATACGTGACCAAATGTAATCAGCAGGTCTCCACGAGGGTCCAGTAGTTTGTCTCCGGGAGGATCACCTCCTGAAATATGTGACCAAATGTGATCAGCAGGTCCGTAGACCTTGAACGCAGGATCGTTTACTGTCTTACATATACGATCCTATTGTTCGTCGAGTCAGATATCCGGTTTGCGGCTTATCCGTGCTTCTATCCTGAATCCATGGTTGACTCCTGATTGCGGACCTGGTAAAAGATCAACTCGAGGGAGCTACTGCTTGGGGGTGGTAACATCTAACCTAGCCTAGCTTAAATTTAACCTACCCTAGCCTAACTTAAATCTAATCTAACCTAGCCTATTTTACATCTAACCTAACTTAAATCTAATCTAACCTAGCCTATTTTACATCTAACCTAGCATAAATCTAACCTAACCTAGTCCACATCTAACTTAACCTAGCCTAACCTAAATTTAACATAGCCTAAATCTAACTTAGCCTAACCCAAATCCAACCTAGCTTCAACTTAACCTAGCCTACACCAAAGTTAACCCAACGTAGACTAGGATAGTCTAAATTAACCTAAATATAACCTGACATAACCTAAATCTAACCTAACCTAGTCAAACCTAACCTAAAAATACTCGAATATGTAATGTAGTTAAATATTTTACTGACAAGGCTGCTAGGCATCCGTGGGCCGCCCTTATTATCAATACGGCGTGTCCGAAATATGAACTCATAAATCAAAATCAGAAAAGCCTTTCCAGCTACCCACCCACGTGTTTGCAACCAGGACGACACAGGAATCATTTTCACTCTGCGGTTACGTGAATTAGGCTTTCGAACAAACTGTGGAGTTTTGGCGACGAGAAAAATACCTAGCGGAAGGAGTTTCTTCATCTGTTTTATATCACGGGGATAAGAGTTACGACTGTGACTTGTACTTTCAAACTGAAAATCAGCCCCTAATACCTCTAGCAGGCCAAATTTCTTCTGTTTACAGGTCCGGGGTGGGGCGACAGCTGAAAGTCTGCAGTTTCAACTCCGTTAGGAAACAAATATTGCCAATATGTCTTTAGATGAAAAAACATGTTCTTTGAAGGAAGTGTTAATTTGAGATGTAATGAGATATTAAATTTAGTTTTGAACTATTTAGTACTTCGTTTGTTTTCTTTGTTAGCGTCTCACGAACTCTAAAACAGGTCTAAGGGTTCGGTCAGACTGACAAGAGAGTGAGCGCGTGGTTAGCAGATAGCTCTCGATAGTTGTTGACGAGGAGGTAAAGGTTCAAATCTTGGCTCAGTGAACAGAGGGTGGTTTTTTAACAAGAGATTTATTGTTGTGGTTTTCTCATCCTCTCTCCACGCTAATAGTGATTCTTATTTATAAAGGTCTACTTTGATTAAAATATTGAAGTATTTTAACATATCAGTTAAACTTATTATATGTATAGTTTAGGGTCTTACATATTATTATTATTATTATTATTATTATTATCATCACCGCGTCTTACTACCCGTTCGGGTTGTACGCACTTACGCTAATGTGTAATGGTAGGGTGATTGTGAGATGAAATTGAGGACCTACAGTTTAACGTGGGATCCGAACCACGGTGGAGGCCTGTCATTCCTCACATTCACAAGTTGTGATTAATACAAGTCTTGTCAGAGGTGAAGGAAGGGTTTGGTCAATCAGATAAATCTGTGCCCGGACCGAGGATTGAACCCCGGACCCCCAGCACAGAAGTCCGACACCTTACCCATAGACCACCAGGTCACGTCTTACATATTGAATTAGTCCGTTAGTATTTTTTATTTGCTCGAGTCTTTACGCTAAGTTATGTGAATCCTGATCACACACTAGTCTCTTTACGTTAACTGAACGTTACGCTATGTGAACGTAAAGTTTATCCCGGCATAATAAATTTGTCATGGTTTTACAACTAACGGGAGAGCATTCATAACCCAATCGTGTCTTTAGCGATGGGTGAGTTCGAACTAAATAAAAACCTATAGTTCCATTTATATCTCCAAGAGGCAAATCTCTTCTCCACCCTCTTTATAGCTAAAACAAAAACTACCAACTGTTTTTTTTTATCGTGAAACTTGATAGCGAGGGAAAACAAACACGGGAGAGAGAGAGAGAGAGAGTGAGAGGACAATAAATACACTTTAACAATGACGTCACAATTACAACTGCTGAAAGAAAATAAAGAGGAGGGAAGGAAGAGTAGAAAGGGTTGGTTGAAACCCGATGTGAGAGAACTGAAGGACGTCAAAACAAAACTATAATAAATAATGGAAGGAGAGACTGGATGAAATGGAACACTCGAAGGAGATGACGTAAGAACACTTGAGTGTAATAGAACGGGAGATTCAGAAAATCAGTAACTTGATGAAGTGAAACAAAAAAAAATTTTTTTTTTGGATGTGTTAATTACTTGTAAAAATTAAAAAACTCTTGGATTGATAGATATTCCATGCCATGAATTACAAAGACGTTTAAAATTTAAAACTATGGAACAAATCAAATACAATATCAACACATTTTTGCTGAGGGAGATTCGAAAGGGTGGAGAGCATAATTTGGCTACTGTTACTGTGGATTCACACGTTCACCAAAAAAAACAAGCGCAGAATAGAAACGTGGTCACGTGACGCGCTCTAAGCCAATCACAAGATTTCCGACTCGTCAGCGCGAGCTGTTCTGCTAAAGTTCAACTCATCTCTACTCCTTCCGCTCTTCCTGATATGTTAGGCACAGGAGAACCAATCAAATCTCAGAACCAACCATCTCAAATCAGTGCGCATGCGCTGTAGAGCTAGAAGCTAGCAGACAGCTTCGTTGTCCGTTGTGAGGAGATTTGAAATAACCCGTCAATGTAAAGCTGTGTATCGATGTATTGTATTGTGCCACGGCACAGCGTTATAATTCGTAAATATCCATCGGGAGAATTATCTAAAATATATGTTTATCCACTAGAAAATAAAATATGTTGATAATCAGCTGTTTTGAGTTAGCGTTGCAATGCATCATGGGTCAACACACAGCGTGGGAATTGCTGCGCCATTGAGGCAGATTCTGGTTCTATTTTAAGCGAACGTGTGAATCAAGCTTTATGGAAAAAACCTAAAATGTAATCATCTGCTTTAAAGTCTAGAGCAGGAATGTATATGGGCTTTTGGATCTAGTGATCTACTCCAGAGCAGGAAAATCATTTGCGATCTACAACTGAATCATTTACTGGTATTTTTTGTTTCATTGCTAAAAAAAATTGCCTATTTTGTGTTTTAATAGTAAAATAATATTACATATAAAAATTTACAACCCTTTTACTGAAAGTGAACCTGAGTTTTAGCACCAAACTAAATGTTATCTAATTTCACAGAATTTTTGTTTTTCTAGCCGGACACTTTAATTTGATGTTGATGTATGGCACTGCATAAGCTTAGTAAAGTTTTATGAATGAGGGCTCATAATTACGCAGACACAAACGGAGGCAGGATTGAAAGTGTTCATCATTCATACAACTTCAATATTTAGATTTAATAATCGTCATTTGAGGAAAAGCCGCAAACCTTATCTTTCATATTCTCTCTCTCTCAATACTTTTTAATCGACCAAACAGGCGGCCACGATCGACCGTTCGATCAATCACGATCGACTGTTTGGTCATCTAAAATGTTGCAACCATTCTATGTAAAAAAAATGTTTAACAATAAGTATAGGTAGTTAATTTATCTTTCCACTTTATCAGTCAGCTTGGGCTAGTTATTTTACCAATGATGAAATCCCGATCCTTCAAATTAAACAACTAAACTTGGTACCTCATTCTTTATCTTGGTTTCTAACGTCCCTCATAGCAGTCCCAACTCATCTCCCGACTCGTGCGAGGTATTATGGGAGTAAAAAGGGAAAAGAAAACACCTACGATTTGACAGAAATGTGTGCAGTGCATTCGTATTTGAATGATTACTCGACATTTTCCGCGGTGACGATGGGGGACAAAGCGACAAAGTTTCTTGTTAATAACTACAGTATGTCCCTATTATGACAGAATGAAGATTTGTGTACATTTTTTATCTGTGAAGACATTCTAAAATGGTCAAAAAACGTCCTTTTCAACGCAGTTTTTATACAGATATCATTTAATATTTCAACCATGTTCAGTATTAGGAACTTCTGTTAACTCTTTATCTCCATTAATGTTCAATCAGAAATGATCCACGTGCAATAATTTGGTGTAAATCTACCATTTCTAGCCGACTGTGTCACAGAGTTGATTGACATGTGATGTACGCTCTTATTTCTTAACCTTAACGTTTTTACAACCATTAAAACTCTCTGTCAAAACAACGCCAGCTTTGAAAACTTAAATACCATACAACATAGCCACCCACACCTTCACTGGAATTTTTTTGGATATCTTTATAATTGTATAACTCACCTTACTTCAAAGAGCACCTGTGTAAGCCAAAACATTACCAGGTCGTTCTTCTAAATCTTTTTTAAGCCATTAATATTTACAGTTAAGTATTCAATGAAGTAATTTATCTCCTTTAAGAAAGAGGTAGTTTTATATGGGAGTGCATTAATTTTATCATAGATAAAGGTCTGTAATCGCGACAATTTTTGTGTTCAAGATTATATTGGACTGTATCAAAAATGTATGACCTTGTATCACCTTGATAATAGCCTTGAGCATGTTGTATCAACTATGTATGACCTTGTCTCACCTTGATCATAGCCTTGAGCAGGTTGTATCTCTGGAACACGTTCCGCACGGTCTTGCTGTCCGTGTATTTGGTCATGAGTATGATGAGGGATTTCTTAGCCGTGTCGTATGATTCTTCTAGTCTTATCCTGACGGCGCGTAGACGCTCGTTTGTTTCAATCACCTCCTCCTTAGTCTGGCCACCTAGAACAAACGATTAGATGGATAACAGATGGTACAACACGCAACAGTTTTAGTACCAGTTGACTATCATGGATTTCAAATTGTCAAGCCTAAGCTCAACCAGGGGGAGGAGGATATGAAAACAATTAACTGTACCAGCATCCACCTGAATCATTTGCCCCTTGGTGGAGTGGCTGGCACACCGGGCTACCAACCTACCGGTTTCGATTCTCGTTTGGTACCATGGATATTTTTCCTAGAGGAAAATTACCCCGATGGTCACTAAGGTTTAATAGGTTAAGTTTAAGTGTTTCCACTAGTTCTACACCCTCATACACTATGACCATCATACCCACTATGACCATCATACCCACTATCATCATCACCTCATCTCATCAGGACATGGAAAGAGCCTCCATGGAAATAATGTATGATTAGTGCATTCAAATACTCCCTGGACAACAAGTACCACAAACGGAGCTACGAGTAATTTTGTAAATTTGTAAATAACTGTTAATTATTTACTGGAATGCAAGTTTTGTTACTAAAGAAAGAGTTTTAATTGCAAACAAATTTATTTTAGTGTTTACTTTTAAACTGCAAGTTTGATTTATTCTTGTGATTTCATTGCTAGTTTCCGTTCACTTCTTTGGCTAATTCTTTTGGTATATTTTTTTTACACATTTGAAGCTACTAAAAGCCCGGGCCATGTTAATCAGGAGACATTGTTGGACTTACTGGAGGTGCCTTCGTCCTTGACGTCTTGTACTATCCTTCGGACACTCTGGGTGAACTTGCCGACTAGGTTGGTTCCCGCTGCAACAAACAGACACACATTCAGTATTCTTCCTTACAAATTATCCTAGTCATAACCTTTGATCCAAAAAAACTCATTCATATAGTCCTCTGCTACGTGCGTCCAGCGTTACTTAGAAAAAAAAGCATCATATTTATAACATAAAATACTAAGCCAAGGGCGCCCATGTGGGTTTTTAAAATGGGGGATGGGGGGGATTGGAGATCATCTACCGGGGTTATGTCAACCACTACTCCCTCCCGAGAGAAAATTTCAGGAATGTGACCTTATGAGAGGGAATTTTGAGCATATGAACATAATTTTGAGCTAATTATATGAGTTTCAAGAATAAAATTAAAAAAAAAAAAATCTGAAAAATTAACAAAAAATACCATTTAGTTTTTACTATTACTATTACGACGCACTTACGCTAATGTGCAATGGTAGGGTGATTGTGAGATGAAATGGAGGACCTACAGTTTAACGTGGGATCCGAACCACGGTGGGAGGCCTGGCATTCCACACATTCACAAGTTGTGATTAATACACGTCTTGTCAGAGGTGAAGGAAGGGTTTGGCAATCAGATAAATCTGTGCCGGGACCGAGGATTGAACCCCGGACTCCCCAGCACAGAAGTCCGACACCTTACCCTTAGACCGCCAGGTCATCATCAATTTAGTTGTAGCTGAACACATTGTAAATAAACGTTATATTTCTCACGAGTTTATAGAACAGAACAAACTGAAAATAAAACTGTTGAAAGGGAATGGAAGAAAACCAACATTTTATCATTTTTATCTGTTAACTCGGATATTGATGATTAAAAGTTAATAGCAAATTGAAGCTTTTTTTTTACCAAATATACCATTTTATTTATTCATAAAAATTAGTAAAAAAGTAACTATTTCAGAGTGAAAAAGTGGGCTGAAGTTTCCTTATTACCCATTTACTAAACTATTTTCATTTGTATTGTAATTTAATTAAATAAAGTGGGGTCTACACTGTCATGTTTTACTGGCGCGCCAAAATGGCAGTGTAAACACATGTTTGCATGCAAATAAGGGAGTTTGTATGACGTACGTTCTACTTGCACAAATATTCGAGCGCTCGGATAGTTTGGTGCAAGTAGTTGAATGTCTCGCCGACTGGACGTGCGCACTGGTTGTACTTGCACGTGTAAAAACCTCGATTGACGTGCCAGTCACAACTTACATAGAAACAGTGCAGTGCATTGTTTATAACAGTTTGGGTGTACATGTGGGGAACTCAACTGTCCCGCAAGTAAATCTTGGCTCGATATTAAAAAATATGTTTAAATCTTTACTTGCATGGTAGTTGAACTGGCATGGCTATTGGCGCAAGAAAAACATTACATTGTAAACGGGCCTTTAAACCATTCTATTTACAGTGTTACTAAAATATCAATATACAATTTATATTAGGAAATATTTCTCAGTTCTATTTTTCAGCGTCTCATTATTTAAGCTACACTGAAAAAATAAATGACATAATTTTATGGTCATACATTTTCATTAAAGGTAAAAAATAATTATCTTCAAATTTGCAAATTACATTTTTAAAACACGTGACCGACTAAATTAAGACTTTTACCGAAACACATTTGCAATGTATTCCGATTCAATCCAGACACTTAGAAAATAATGTCATCAACATTTTTACAGAGTGTTTTAATAAGGTCCCGCCCGGGGGGGATTTTAGAATTATATGTCTAACCCTAAATTTAAGTGTAGTTTACTGAAGGAAAAAACAAAAAAATATCAATCTTCTCGAAATTAGCTCTAATGATTTTGATTACATTTTATATCCAAACACTATTTATCATTATAAACAAAATGACAACTCTCATTTTCTCATGAAAATGGATTTGGGGGTACTCCACAAGGGGGTAAATGTTCCCCTTTTGATAATTTCTCCGCAACTATTTGAAATAAGAAATAACGTATCATCGTAAAGTTGAAGTACTAGATACAAATCTTTTATTTGAAATATAATTTTATAAAACCAATAGTTTCTGAGTATTTAGCAAATCTATATACTTTTTTAATTCAGGTCTTTTGAAAATGAATTTGATTCTTATGCTCTTTGGTGGACAAAGATGTTTCTCTTTTCTCAAGTTTTCTGTAACAGGGTTCCTAGTTCGTAATGCCATAGAGTAAGTAAGTAACAGTATATTCATTTTATGATATTTGTTTTAGGGTTTCTAGAGCAATGTATAAACCTATTATTTCGTTTAACATATTTTACAAATTTTTAGTAAATGTCTATTTTAATATAAAAGTGGGAGAACGCCAGTTCGGTGAACCGTACCATTTATTTTTCTTTAAAATAGTGAATAATGTGAACCAGGCGATGTTTCCTATTTCGGTTGTTCCATGGAGGAGCGGTTTAGAACTCAACAGGGCCTGCCCGGCCGGGTCTTCATTTCGTACATGCGGCCTGGGGAAAACAAAACAGCCGACCATCAATTGACCAGATGAAAGGCCCAAATTGACGGGAAAGGTATTGGAAACACACGTGGTCCCCTCCTCTATAGAGTCACATAGAACTAGTTATGAGGGGGGTCTCGAGTTCGTATCTTAATGGGGAATTAAAAAAGTAATGTAATGAGTCCCTTGCCTCACAGCAGCACACAGTGGAAGCAAACCCAATACTAGATAACCAATATTTTTAAAGATATGTCTTCTTTTAATAATTTTTTATATATATATATATATATAGAGAGAGAGAGAGAGAGAGAGAGAGCACCGAGTCTTACTACCCGTTCGGCATATACGCCTATATACTAATTACACTAATGTGTCAGGGATTCGGAAGGCTTAATTTAGAGGAATTGCCCCCGAATTTTCTTGGAGGGAGAGTGGAAAACTATTTAGGAAAAACAACCCTCATTGCGCCCGACCGGGATCCAACCCGGATCTCCCCGACATCGGGAGTCTAGTCTACTACAAGAGTAGTGCGTTAGACCATGCGGCCACTTAAACGGGTTTGTAAATAATTAACCAATAACTTCATTTAAAGTAACCTCTCTTATTCCTAGCACTTAGACTAAGTCATATTGAGTGTACTCGTTATGAAAAGGGTGCGAAGTGCTCGACTGATGGTGGTTGACACCTTAGACCGATACTCCTCTGTGAGAGCCACAAATTCCCCTCTCACCGATTGATACCAAATCTCGGGTAGAAGAAACTTCGTCCCAACTCGATTAGAATCGGATCGTTTCGGAAGGCTCGGCGATCAAAACAACGATCGAGGTCTAAAAACCTGCTTCATTGGGTCATTTAAGGATTAATCTAAGCGGAGGAAGTTTGATGATAAGTTTAACAAGCTGAACTATTATTCGCCGGAAAGGAAGATTAGTTACAAACCATCCCAGCTTAAGTCTAAGGGACACTTGCTCGATTCTGAATGGTGCTGACGAATATATTTATTATTTGTAGGCTATACGAGTTTTCATACTAAGCCGTTAGTAAATATCTAGACGTTAGGGCTGGGTTCGTAATATAAGACTTACTATAGAAGGTTAAATTAGTTAGTAACTCGTGTATTGGTACAATCAATGTGTTTAGAAAGTGCAAGTTGAATATCGCATCAGAAAGAAACACCATGCGTGGTGTAGAGGGTTAACATCGCAATCTAATGTTTGAAAATGAATAGACCCTAGTAGCCTAGTAATCGTGATTGCGTTTTCTGTCAATGAACCTAAATAATTATTAATTATATTTGGTTGATATAAAAACACTGATGTTATTTAGATCAAGATCTAAACACAATTTCACGTTCATTTATACCAACCCTAGAGACTTGACTGTTCCAATTAACTTAAAAATACCCGAAATAATAGTATTAGGTTTCAAAAGACTACCTCCCAAAAATCGTGTATGCAAATGAGAATGAGGTCTACCCGAATGTAGTCTGCGACGCAACCTCGTAATATCCATATTCAATTAAATTAGAGCAGTGCGGTCTTTAATTTCGGCCGACTGTAAAGTAAGGTCGAAGGGGAAGTTTTGAACTTTGGTAGAACCATCTGCTTTAAAATATTATTCCTTTAACCTTTCCGAGGAACTTTAATAGCACGGAGGAAAATTCATTATACAGTAGAAATTGGAACTTGGGAACTTAATACAACTGTACATCGTTTTACATTATTACTATCAATAATCGGTCCCGTGGTGTGAAGGTCAGTGCACCTGGCTACGAGCTTAGGGATCCCGGATTCGACTCCCGACTGGTACCTTGTGGTATTTTTCCCGAAAGGAGAACTACCCCAATGGCCACCAAGGTTTGGTTAGTTAGGCTTATAAGTTAGGTTTAAGTGGTTCCACTGGTTCCACACCTTCATACTCACTATCACCATCACCTCATCTCATAGTGACATGTAAAGATCCTCCACAGAAAGGATGTACTATTAGTACATTCGGGCGTCCCCTGAACAACGGTACATTAGTACTGGATAGTATTTACACTACTGGGCTACGAGTGATGATCCACTTATTTACTGTTTCCTTACAACTGTCAATACTGCGCGTGAAAGCATGACGCTGTCAGAAATAACTTTATTTCTTAATGTAGTCATAACCAGCTAGCTGTATCACCCCTTACTCAGCTCCTCCTCACAGCCCCCAAGTTAGACTCAGCTGTATAACCCCTTACTCAGCTCCTCCTCACAGCCCCCAAGTTAGACTCAGCTGTATCACCCCTTACTCAGCTCCTCCTCGCAGCCCCCAAGTTAGACTCAGCTGTATCACCTCTTACTCAGCTCCTCCTCACAGCCCTTCCCCCTCCCCAAAGTTAGACTTAGTTGTATCACCCCTTACTCAGCTACTCCTCGCAGCCCCCAAGTTAGACTCAGCTGTATCACCTCTTACTCAGCTCCTCCTCACAGCCCTTCCCCCTCCCCAAAGTTAGACTTAGTTGTATCACCCCTTACTCAGCTACTCCTCGCAGCCCCCAAGTTAGACTCAGCTGTATCACCTCTTACTCAGCTCCTCCTCACAGCCCTTCCCCCTCCCCAAAGTTAGACTTAGTTGTATCACCCCTTACTCAGCTACTCCTCGCAGCCCCCAAGTTAGACTCAGCTGTATCACCTCTTACTCAGCTCCTCCTCACAGCCCTTCCCCCTCCCCAAAGTTAGACTTAGTTGTATCACCCCTTACTCAGCTACTCCTCGCAGCCCCCAAGTTAGACTCAGCTGTATCACCTCTTACTCAGCTCCTCCTCACAGCCCTTCCCCCTCCCCAAAGTTAGACTTAGTTGTATCACCCCTTACTCAGCTCCTCCTCGCAGCCCCCAAGTTAGACTCAGCTGTATCACCTCTTACTCAGCTCCTCCTCACAGCCCTCCCCAAAGTTAGACTTAGCTGTATCACCCCTTACTTAGCTCCTCCTCGCAGCCCCCAAGTTAGACTCAGCTGTATCACCTCTTACTCAGCTCCTCCTCACAGCCCCCCAAGTTAGACTCAGCTGTATCACCCCTTACTCAGCTCCTCCTCACAGCCCTCCCCTCTCCCCAAAGTTAGACTCAGGTGTATCATACCCTCAATTTCCCCGTCGTTAACTTTACCCCTTGAAGTAAGCGGTGAACTCCGTTCGACAGTGGTACAAGATAGAAGATCTGAGCAACTTTAATGTGGAGCTTTGTTCCGTCGAAGCCATAATAGTCGACATAGTCTGAAAGTTAGATGACGATCATCCTTGAATCTTATATGAGCCACAAACCTACGTACAAAGGGAACAACACACAAAAGAAGAAACTAGTTTCCCAAACTCACGATAGAAAAAAAAATATAGGGATAAAATAGAAAGAAATACTTTCCTTAAAATTATTTACATAACTCTATGCATTCCCTTTCAACCAAGTTTTCCGTTGATAGAATACTAGAACGCTGAAGCCTGTCCCATTTTGCCGCCACTTCCCCTATACATAGGCTACACACGATAGTCTTATCGACCAGTATTTTATTAACATCTCCTGCCCTTGATGGTGATCATGAAGAGGATCCGAACCTTGAATCTCACAGGCGCCAAGAGAGTGCACTGATGATCACTTAAAACCAAATACATCATTTCAGCGTCTCAGAAACTTTTGGAATTACTTGTTGTATTTATTTATTTGAAGTGTTTAACGTGCCCTCTCTGAACAGACTGATTATATCAGCACACGATAATTTCTATGAGCGAGAGTGAAAGGGCCTACCAATTTTGCCGGGAAAGGTATTATCACATACCTTCCCGGGGTTCTTTTACATTCCATAATCGACATGGGACCAACGGCTTTACTTCTCCTTCGAAGGAAGTTGTGCTACGGATTTGTATAAATCAGGAAAAATCCATTGACCCCGGTTGGGTTTGAATCCACGAACATCGGGTCCTAAGGTGAGCACTTTACCCCAAGACC